>CABHPQ010135097.1:1846-17254 GCA_902168405.1 Peromyscus aztecus
CCTACATTGGAAGGGATACAACAGGGAAAGATTCCAACTGGACCAGTCTTTGGGTCCTAAAGATACAAACACAAGGCTAAGCTTGTAAAGTACAGTTGTTGCTCTGCTGAGATTTAGGGGAAGATGTGATGTTGCCCTGGAGACAGACATTGAGGGATTCAGGATGCATTCTGAAGACAGAGCAGGAAAGTCGCATCAAGTAACTGGCTGTAGAGGATTCTTAGCTTAGAATCGTCTTGAGCAACTGGATGAATAAAGTACGCACAGAGCTGGAGAATTCTGGAGGGGGAAGCGTGGAGAGGCAGGATAAGCAGTGGGCTGCCGCAGTTCAAGTGTCAGGAGAGGGCTGGGTCTGGAGTTTTGTCATACTCTACTCTGTGGATACGGCACTACAGTAGGCAGTTGGTGATATTTACTACAATGAGGCTTCCAGAAGACTGCAGATGCAGAACAGCGGAAGAGTGCTTGCCTTTCTGCATGGACAAGATTTTGGGTTCAAAGCACAGCGAGACAAAAAAAAAAAAAAAAAAAAGATGCTTCTAGAACGAAAATCACATTGAGAAGCATGCACAGAGGGAAGGGTGAAGCAAATCCTCTGGGACAACCTGAGTAGGCACACTGTCAAGACTACCAAGGAAGGCTTCATTAAACAAAGACATAGGAGCTATGTCTGCAACTGATGAATGTCTTTCTCCTCTCATGAGTAGATGGGGGTGTGTGGGTAGAATCCAGAGCACAGGCAGTACAGAGCTTCCCCCAAACAAAGCCTCTCAGGAGCCTAGGAAGTTGAGTAAGCATGCTTCCTATGCTAACCCATTATTTTCTACATTGTTTAAAAAAAAAAAACTTATTTTGCCAGGGGGCGGTGGTGCACGCCTTTAATCCCAGCACTCGGGAAGCAGAGCCAGGTGGATCTCTGTGAGTTCGAGGCCAGCCTGGTCTACAGAGCGAGATCCAGGACAGGCACCAAAATTACACGGAGAAACCCTGTCTCAAAAAACCAAAAATAAATAAATAAATAGAGACTTATTTTTTTATTATTTTTAATTATGTGTAGTGTGGGGATGTGCACATGAGTGCCAGCATCCACAGAGGCCAGAGGCATTGGATCTTCCTTGAGTTGGAGTTACAGTTGTGGGCTGCTGATGTAGGAACTGGGAATTGGGTTCTTGTCCTCTATAAGAGCACTATACATTCTTAACGACTGAGCCATCTCTTCAGCTCCTGGAAGCTTAGAGTTATTTATCTATTTAGAGACAGATTCTCTGACCATTCTGGCTAGTTTTTAGAAATCAGTTTCTCACACATCCCATACTATTGTTAATGAAATATTTTAATAAATAGTAATTCTTGTATATTCTGTTTTTAAATATTTGCTTTTTATTAAAAAAGTCAATGTTTAGAAGAAATATATTCTATCATATCTACATTTCTCTGTTTATGAAAATGAAAGTTCAGATGCCGGGCATTGGTGGCGCACACCTTTAATCCCAGCACTCGGGAGGCAGAGGCAGACAGATCTCTGAGTTCAAGCCCAGCCTGGTCTACAGTGGGAGTTCCAACCAGTGAGCCAGTGATATACAGAGAAACCCTTTCTAAAAAAAAAAAAGAAAAAGAAAAAGAAAGAAACAAAAGAAAATGGAAGCTCAGGAATCTCAGAGAACTTTTCTTGTTATGCATTTACTTCCATTCTGTGAAAACTGGTCAGTTTCTCTTGTCTGGATGGCTAGAGACAAGCAAAAACAACAACAACAACAACAACAAACAAAACAAAAACAAAAACAAAAACAAACCCCAAATGATTCTTTTCAATAGCCCCTGGTCCATATTCCTGTTATAACTGCTTCCCTGAGGATTATTCATTGACCCGCAATCCATTTTATTAGTATGCTCACTGTGCAGACCTGTGGCGGGTTTTAGATTCCTACCCGTGACAATTTCTCACCCAATACAGTTCACAGTGGTGCCTGTTGTTCTCTGGGTAAGGTCTGAAGTTTAAAATTGTATGTGTGTGTGTGTGTGTGTGTGTGTGTGTGTGTGTGTGTGTATGTCTGTGTGTGGGCATGAGCATGTGTGTGCAGGTGCTTGTGGAGGCCAGAAGAAAGAGTTGGATCCCTAGAGTTGGAGTTACATGTGGTTGTGAGCCAACCGAAGTGGGTGCTGGGAATCATACTTGGGTCCTCTGCAAGAGCGGTGCGTGTTCTTGACCATTGAGTCATTTCTCTAGCCCCAAATCTAAAAGGTTTTTCTTTTCTTTTTTGTTGTTGTTGTTTAGATTTATTTTTAAGTGTGTGTGTATGTGTGTGTGTGTGTGTGTGTGTGTGTGTGTGTGTGTGTGTGTTGGTATGGGCAGCAAGAGCTGTTGGAGGACACAAGCGTTGGGTCCCTCTGGAGTTGGAGTTAAAGGCAGTTCTGAGCCTCCCAAAGTGGATGCTGAAAACTGAGCTTGGGTCCTCTGCACGAGGACCTCTCAACCACTAAGCCATTTCTCTGGGGGCGAGTCTGAAGTTTGAACCCAACTTACCAGAGTCCTCTTTCCTCTCCCTCTACTTTTTATTGTGTTAGCTCCCAGTGAGTCTGAGCAGAACCGTCTGTCTTTTGATTGCTTCCCAGCCCAAGTGCCTATTATTCCCTCACCTCAGGACTCTCTCCTTGCTCTTCCTTCGCATCCCCCACACTAACTTGTTCACCCAGCAACTTTGTGACATATACCTGCCTAACTCCTATTTTGCTCCTCGGTCTCTTGTGACCATTCTGTGGGAACCCTTCACTCACTCTTCCGTATTGCTTGGTCTCACCAAAGCTTCCAACTGCTCCGTCCTCACTCCACCTCATCCATCTCCAAATATGGAGTCTGAGTGCCCGCCCATCCATAGTCTTTCCCAGAATGTAAATTCTTTAAGAACAGGAGCTCAGATTTCTTCTCTAGAGCATTTCCAGCACCTAGCACAGTGCCAGACAATAGAATATAGTAAATATTTGCTGATTGATTGCAAAGATACAAAAGTACATTGATGTTGTCCTAAATAAAACAGAAAAAGTTTACCTGAAATATGTGTAATATGTTTTAGAATAAGTAGAAAATATTTTGCTTGTATGTACATGTTGTAATTTAAAACACCATTATTAACAACTATGAGTAATTGTTTACATATAATTTGAAGACTAAGCTTGCATGGGAAAGCTTGGCCATACTAAAGACATAAAGTTTTTTCCATCCATGAGAATTGGTACAATTACAGGTGTTGTCAATGATAAAGCAGCTACTAGAAATCTGTCCAGGTAATAATAATATTAATAATAATAAAAATATTTTTATTGAAGAAGTAGAAATTAAAGGTCTCCTGTTAGTTTATTAGAAATATCATTTCTCTTGGAATTTCTACATAGGATTAAGGTGCCAGAAAATACAGCCTTACGATGTGCATGAAGGATCGCCATGGAAACCGAGGGAGACAACATTTATGTCCCAGGCTTCTGGAACAGAATGAAACAAAGTGAGCCAGATCAGGGACATTTAGGAAAGCACTGAGGATGCCTGAATGGGGTCCTTAGTCTGTATCATACCCTAGAGAAAGGTCCTCTGGTCAAGACAGTAAGAAACGAAAGACATTTGTAACTTCAGGACCCAGTGGCTTTATCATCTCCAGATGATAAAAAGAAAGTCTCTGTAAGTGTGTGCATTTCACGTATGGTCTTAGTTTGGAGTAAACAAAATAGCAGTATCTACACCCAAATAGATGTAATCAAAGAAGGCTCATGGAAATTAGATTTTAAAAGTAAGTTTCTATTTCTAGGTCTTTGTTTTAACAGTGTTAGATACTGTTATAGCAATACAGTGTGACATCTTATTTAGCTCTGTTATTACTATGAATTAGAAATTATTATAATGCCCTGTTTAGTAGCAGAGAATATTGTGTCCCAAACAATGCACACACTGAACATCAAGATATGCCTGAAATTCAAGTTTCTGTTAGAAACCCAGCATTTCCCCACTATTTTACACATCTTGATGATTCCCATAAGTTCATCCCTTCACACTTAAATTACTCATTTAAAAAATTCATTTTTCAAGTGTTTGTTGAGTAGTCACTTTGGGTCCATTTCCTCTTCTTTAAAATTGCAGTAATAACCATATTGACTTCATAGGCAGGTAGCATGGGACCTGGGTCTCAGGTAGTCCAAACTGGCCTTGAATTCACTATGTAGCTGAAGATGACCTTGGACTGTTGATCTTCTTGACTCCACCCCTCCAAGTACTGGATTTACAGATATCTGCAACTGTGCCTATCTTTTCTTTCCTGGATTATTATTATTATTTTCCTGGTAAAAATATGTTAAGTACAGTCAGTAGAGATGTGTTAAATATTCATTTAGGAGTGAAATTCAAATTATAGCATGTAGCTGCCTAGTGATGTTCCCCAGCATGGTGATGGTGGTAGGGTGGTCAGAGTTGGGTGAGAGATCATTTGGGGAATATTACATTGCATATTTAAGAGAAACATTGCTTTAAAATATTTATTTATTCATTTGTTAATTATTTGTTTAGAGTAGCCCAGGGTGGCATGGAATTCACTATGTAGCCTAGGTTGGTTTTGAACTCCACCAAATCCTAGAGTCTTAGATTGGTGCTGGGCTTACAGGCATGACTCACTACATCTAGCTTCACTTTTACATTTCTTCTGTAATGAAAGTGTGAGTGATAAGTAATTATAGGTAGATAGATTCTATAAAATGCAAAAAATGCATTGTCATTGGCTGACTTGAGAATGTGAACTAGCCAACACTAGTAAATGTATTCACCTGGCCAGGAAGCTTCCTTGTGCTTTTTGAAATGGCACCATGTTTATTGGTTGCATTAGTCAAAGATGAAAAAAACCACTGTTAAGACTAATGTTCATTAAACTAGTTTTTCCTATTTAAAAGAACATCTATTTGTTTATTTATTCGTGTGTGGTGTGTGTGTGTGTGTGCATGCGTGTGTGTGTGTGTGTGTGTGTGTGTGTGTGTGTGTATGTGTGTAAAGCAATGTTCATGAAGTATGTTGTCCTGACCATTACCCTGGTTCCCGTTCTGTAAGTGATTTGCAGAGGTCTGTGTGACTCAAGAGGAGCCACACCACATAATACATTACACATGAAGTCCATGACAGAAGCCCTTAGCATTCCTCTGTCATCCCCCATCCCTCTTCCCAGATCTGGTGTCTGCTGAATCTTTTGGACTTTATACATTGTATTTGAAAATGGAACTAACCGATCTTCCACATTCCTTATGGTTCTTTGATTCCAGTTTGGAATTCTTAAACAGGCATTATTGTGATATAGAACATGGCTGAGCCACAAGAAGATCTTAAGTTCCTTGTGGGCAGGTATTTTTTTTAAGATTTAATTTTTAATTATGTGTGTGTATTTGTGTGTGTATATGCACATGAGTAGATACATCCTATGAAACTAGAAAAATGCATTGTTGTTGGCTGACTTGAATACGTGAAGGAGCCAATAATCCGAACACTAGTAAACGTATTGCCCGGAGCACTTGACTTCCTTTTACTGTTGCCATTTTCACTGGTTTGCATTAGTCAAGGATGAGAATGTAACCTCAGAGGCCAGCAGAGAGTGTCAGACCCTCTGGACCTGGGGTTAAAGGCTGTGAACCCTCTGACATGGGTATTAGAAACCAAACTTAGGTCCCCTGGAAAAGAAGTATTGCTCTTAACCACTGAGCCACCTCTCCAGCCGTGGGCAGGTATTTTATGAGCCACGTTACTTATACATTTTCACATATCAGTTCTATTATAACAACATTTTTGTATATGTATTTTGTTTTTATTTATTTATTTTGAGGTACTAGGGGTTGAACTTGAGGCCCTCAGAATGCTAGGCAAGGGCTTGGCTGAGTGATATTCTCAGTGTTGCTTATGTGTTTTGCTAAAAGCTGCTTTAGGTTGGTTATCATATCATACAGGGGATTATCTAACTAATCAATTTAAATTATATCAAATTTTAATTTCTGAGGCCTTGTTTCATACACAATCTAAAAGTAATTTGTAAACAGCAGTCATCTTCTGTTTTCTTTTACCTTCTTAGATATTATGACTACTGACCGGACAAGTATGTTTTAATAAAATATTCTAATGATTAGTAATTAAAAACAGAATATGTAAATTTCACAGCCAACAAGCCTTTGATTATCCTGAGTTCATTCTTCCTTGACCTCTTACAGCGAAAGGGTATTTCCCTTTTTATTTTACAGCTAAATGATAGAACTTGGTTTTTAATGGACCAGAGTCCTCCATCACTTTTTAAAAACATTTCTCCTTCCCACCTCTGTGCACCATCACCAGCCACAGGTGCTCAGTACTGGCCTGCACTCTGTTCTGGAACACAGTTCAGAGAAATTGGGCAAGTTGTTGAAGAGACTGGATTAGAAAGGGAGGGAGGAGGCTTGATGCTTGTAAAGGAAGAAAAGGTTGAGGAATAGGAGGAATTTAATCTGCGGAGTTCTAAGAGGCAGCCAAAGAGCTGCTTTGCATTTTTGAAGAGCTGTTGTGTATGTAAGAGTGACTAGGAATTTTTGGGATAGCCTTGAGGGGAACACTTGGCCAGCAGGTGGTTGGCATAATTTGAAGTTGCACCCAGCGGTGAAATTCTAGCTTTTCATGCACACTGCATGGAATGCAGGGTAGCCTAAACAGTATGCTAGCTAGTGATGCAGGGTTGAACGTCAACATTTTGTTCCCACTCTCCTCTTCCTTTCCGTACCTGCTAAATCCACGCACACATCACCTTCCTTTTCTACATGAAGTGACATCGTAAATCTCCTACTAGTTTCTTCATGTGCGATATATTATTCTTTCCTGTTGCTTGAAGTGAAAGCTGATTCCTTCCATTTGTGTTAAGTTGGGTGATAGGGAAGAACTTTTCTGGTGCTACCTCCTCCATGGGCGGGAAAGGCATGCCTTTATTGTGAAACTATGACAGTAGGAACTTTGACCCCTGATAACTGAGACAATAATGGGTTTTGTGATCTCATCAGAATCTTGGTGTGTATGTGTGCTGGGTGCACACTGGTGGATATTTTTCTTGCAGATTTTTTTTTTTTTTTGGTTTTTCGAGACAGGGTTTCTCTGTGTAGCTTTGCGCCTCTCCTGGAGCTCACTTGGTAGCCCAGGCTGGCCTCGAACTCACAGAGATCCGCCTGGCTCTGCCTCCCGAGTGCTGGGATTAAAGGCGTGCGCCACCAACGCCCGGCTGCAGATTTTTTTAATCGTATGATTTAGAGAGGTCCTATTTTACCGACATTTATTTTCCTTTAAAGCTATATATTACACACAGCATAGAATTAAAGAATTTTATCATGATATATAGTAAATATGCTAAGGAAAAATAACTTTGTCATTTGAGACAGGGTCTTATCTCACACTGTAATCCAGGCTGACCTCCAACTCATGAGGTACTCTTGTCGTAGATTCTCATATGCTGGGACTATAGACACAAGCCACAACCAGAGGGCCATTGTTTCTTAAAAAAAAAAAAAAAAAAAAAAAAAAGGTTTATTCTTATGTACAGGTGTGCATGCCTGTGTGAGTATATGCTACATGTGTATGGGTGCTGTTTTGTCCAGAAGAGTGTTGGATGCCCTGGGGCTAGAGTGACAGGCATTTGTGACCCTCTGACATGGGTGACTGGAATTGAATTTGGGTCTTCTGGAAGATCAGGAAGCACTCTTGACTGCTGAGGCATCTCTTCAGCCCCCATTTTCACTTATTTTAAAGACCTTTGTTAGGTCACAATTCGTTCCTTGTGATCAAAATCTCTAAGTAGAGTGATATGAAAGGCAATGTAAAATCATTTTAGAAAACAGCAGGAGGGTTTAAATTAAATCTGACACCTCTGAAAGTGATTTCATAAATAATCCTGAGATTATTCATGAAATTAACAATGACGTGATGGTTAGGTGTTGTGGTGTAGGCCTGTATTCCTGGAAGGAGGACCAGGAGTTCATTGGCACCCTTGTCTACTACATATGGAGTTCCAGGCCAGTCTGGGACTATATGAAACCTATCTCAATAAACCAAAAGAACAGCAGGGTTGGGCCAGGGGTGGTGCAGGTTTTTAATCCCAATACTGAGAGGCAGAGGCAGGCAGATCTCTGTGAATTCCAGGTCAGCTTGGTCTACAGAGCTAATTCCAGGACAGTCAGGACTCTGTTACATGGAGCGGGGCAGGAGAGGAGAAGCAAGGGCCTGCGAGATGGTTTGGTAGGTTAAAGATGTCTGCCATCAAACCTGAGGACCTGAGTTCCAGCCCTGCATGGTGGGAGCAGTAAATGGCTGTGGCCATTATAAATGAACACTAGCCACCATACCTGGCTCCAACTTTTATTTTTACTGCACTTTAAAAAATATAATATTCAGATGAAAAATTCTCTACAAGAATTTTAAACCAGCAGCTTTGGAAATGGGTTTAGAGTTGGGTTTACTTACCTTTCTAGACAAAGGGGTGAAGCCTGTCGAGATCCACATACTTTGTTTTTCCATATCTTTCGTACAAAAATATTAATTACATTTTTTTAGCAAAATACTTTGAATTGTCCAACATAGCAACACCAAGATTAGGGAGAATAAAGATGAGTTTGAGAGGTCTTCGTTCTTAACCCTAAGCCTTGTGGCTCTTAGAATATGTAACACACTTCAAAAAGGTTCAAGGCTCATTACTACTTTTCAGGACTTTTGACGACAGTTTTAAAATCTTTTTCTTTTTCTTCTACTCTCTCTATTCCCCCCACATGTGAAAGTGAAGCTGTTGGGCCTTGTTCTTAGTGATTCCTTTCCATGTATGAGGTTTGGGGATTAACTTTTGGATGTAAGGATAGGGTGTGTTTTTATCTGCCTCACCAACGATGTGTTTGGCTAGAATTACTGAGATGCTGTGAATAGTTTTTCTGCGTATCAAATTGGAATCCACTTACAGTTTGGCGCTTGTTCAGCTTTCTGGAAAGCTAGCAGAACAGGCTAATGGCCTAAGAGCCATGAGTTGAGTTGTTCCCCTGGCGGCAGTCACTTCAGTTGGCTCTTCGCGTTCGAGCGCCCCCCTCTCTCCCTAGAGGTCAACAAACAATGGAGAACAAGGCTTGCACAGATCCCTGTCCAGGCAGAAACCAGTCAGAGCGCATGCTCTGCTGAGAGTCGCTCAGTAGCGCCATTTTCGTAAGGGAAGGACTGGCCACTAATTACCTCCCCAAGGCGCACAGCACTAAAGTGGTTCAAACTGGATCCCGAACGTTGCGGAACAAGTCCGGGGCCTCCTGGAGAGGAACCTTTGTACCCCTTGCAGCACTCCAGCTGAGACTAAAGAAATTATCTTCTGTTTATTTCTCTTGAGGACAAGTGGTCCTTTCCCTCTTCTCCACTTCGCCCAGGGTAGCCTACAGTCTGAGACTAGAGCCTTAGGCTTCTGTGATGATTTTGTGCTCATACCTGTGGCCAAAATGACAGGACTTGGAGAACTGAATGGGAACGTTTTTTTCCCTTGAGAACAAAGCCCAAGTGAGAGCAGCGTCTAGTGCGTGGAGAGCATCAGTCCACGTATTCCTGAGCTAGGATGTAGCGCTTTTCTTGACATTTGCTTACAAAGACACACAGATCCCGTCGGTGGTGGGAAGAGGGGTTGATGGAAAGATAGTTGGCAGTATGACATGGAGAAGGTCTGAGGCTTTTCAGTGTGTGTGCGCGTACGCGCGCGCACACAAGAGTTTAGAAGAAACTGAGTGAGCGGAGCGGAAGAAAAAGATCTTGAAGAGGGACAAGAGAAATCTGATCTGGAAGAAGAAGACTTAACAAATGCAGAAGGGGTAGTGGAGACGGAGCATCCCTGCCTGCCAGGCTGCAGCAGCTTCCTCGGAGGCGTCCACTTCTCTCTCCCCATCTTTTTCATTCATAAGTTTCTAGCCCCGCCTGACATCCCCCACCCCCACCGGGGCTGAGGGCCAAGTTTCCTGTGTAGCAATTGGTGAAAGGCAACAAAGCCTTAGCAACCGGCTCCTAGTGACCCGCGGGGCGCCTGGTAACTGGGGCCCGAGGCCGGCGCGGAGAAAGGAGCCGAGCTGTCCCTTTAAGGGATGGCCGCGAAGCCGTGAAAGTGGAGGGGGACGAGGGAGGGCGGGGAGGCAGGTCTGGGGGCGGACCTAAGAAGAGGAGGAGGAGGAGGAGGAGGAGGAGAGGGAGGAAGAGTTGCTGCTGAAAGGAGGTGGCGAAGGAGGAGTCAGAGCAGCTGCTGCCAGCCCCGCGGGCACCACCGGAGTCCTGCCCGCTGCCGCCGCACAAGTGGCCACGGGCGCGATCCGGGCCAAACGTCTCGTCCTCCATGATCACTTTGGGAGCCGGGGGAAGACTTTGCCCGGCTGTGCGAGCTGGTGTGCGTTGCCCAGGCTTGGCGGAGACGGTACAGCGGCAGCAGCTCGAGCAGCAGGAGCTGCAGCTGGAGCAGCAGCAGCAGCAGCCGCAGCCGCCGCCGCCGCCGCCGCCACAGAGTCCGGATCGCCGCAGCGGCTACAGCCTGGGGCGTGTGCGTCCCGCGCCCAGCGGGCTCAGTTCCCCACGGAATGTCCCCGGGGCGCCCCGCGCGCTGACCCTGCAGCCGCCTCCGCCTTGGGCGCCCGCCTTCTCCCTCAGGCGGGCTCGGTGATCGGGACCGCGAGCTTCCCGGCTCCTAGGCAGTAGGGGAAGCCCCCCGGGGGCGGGTGACCTCAGCTGGCCGCGACCCAGCCCTCCCCCGTGCGGATCTCGCTTAAGATGGCAGCGGAGACAGGGGAACTAATCGGGGCTTGTGAGTTCATGAAAGGTGAGGAGCAGTCGCCCGGCATCCTCTGGCCCTTCCACGCCACTCCCCCCCAACTCCTCACGGCTCTCCCCTTTGTCCCAGCCTTTGCCCTGGGTTTCTCCTCTGCCCCGTGTCCCGCAGCCTCTGCTGCTTGGCGCTCGGGCCCCTTCTCGCCACTCAGCTCCCGGAGGACCCCCTGCTTCCGGCTTCTTTCTCGCCTCCTCGCTCCCTCTGCAGCTTCCTCGTACCAGGACAGTGTGGGCTTCTCTGCCGGGGTTCCTCCTCCAAACCTTTCTTGGGGGATCCTGCTCGGTTTAATCATCTATCTGCTAATCCTCTACCCCTCGGTGGCTGGCCTGTGCTTTCAGGACACCCTCCCCCCAACCACACCCCCTTGTCCTTGCTTCCTTCCTCTTGAAGTCTGCTAAGCTGCAGGGAAAGAAGCTCGCCTCTCCCCGTTCCTCTGCAGCTGAGGTCTGGAGGTTTTCGAACCAAACTTGTGTCTCCAGTTTTGCGGGTACCCACAGCTCTTGTCTGCACCCGCCCGCCCGCAACCAGGGAGTGAGGGAACAGAGAAGATGTTCTGCCCCCTACTGGGTCCCGGTCTAGCTTCTTGGCAAGTTATGCTTTTGGGGCTGTGTTGCTTCCTGGAAGGTTGTGTTTCTACAAGAACCCCACGTGTTAAAGGGTCTTTAAATGATGTCTAGCAATTATTGATCCTTCATGTATGATCGGCACTCCCAGCCCCACGTCTCTGCTTCTCATGTATTTTTGTCTTTTAAACTTGTCTTTCAGATCGATTATATTTTGCTACTTTAAGGAATAGACCAAAAAGCACAATAAATACCCACTATTTCTCCATCGACGAGGAGCTGGTCTATGAAAAGTAAGTTTCTCTCTCTCTCTCTCTCTCTCTCTCTCTCTCTCTCTCTCTCTCTCTCTCTCTAATTCCCACACTCCTCTGAACTGTTTAGCTTGCTGGTTCTTTGATAAGCAGGTTTATTCACTTTCTCCCAAGGGTTCAGGAGGCATTACTAGCTTTTTTTTTTTTTTTAAGGCCCATGGGCTTGGGGAGGTGTGCAGACAAAGTTGACATCGTTTGGACCTGTCAACATTGCAGTCCTTTTAGAATTTCATGGATATTAATTCTTCCTACTCCCACAGTAATTGTGGATTCCTCACACTCCCTAGAGTGGGACCAGGCAGTCATACACTCTGTCATCGCCAGACCTGTAATTGGCTTGTGAATCAGTCACTAGGTATTTATGGAGCACCCACAGGGTACAGGGCAGTGTGTGTACTACAGGTGCTTAAGTTTCGCAGTTCACAAGGCTTCTGTTGTATGGAAGGATGTTTTTGTTTGAGCAGCCTGTTTTCAGAAAGTGGAACACAGGACTGAACGGAGCTGTATCCAAGTTGCATCTCTGAGGAAGATTTCCAGTGTGATTGAGTTATTTTAGTTAGGTGCCCTGAACTTGATGCTAATTTTTTTAAACCTTTGAGTAGTAGAGGACTGCCTAAATAGTTATATATATAAAACTATTATTTATATATATTTATATATATATTTATATATTGCTCCTCTGGACTAAGACCTGAGAGTGAAAAATCAGAACCAGGAACTGAGTTCTGTGACCGCCCATAGATGTAAAGGAAAAGACTATTTGAATATTGTAGGCACAGTAAAACATTAATTGGAGAGATGCATTTCCGTTCGGCGATGAAAGCAGCAGACAGCAAGGACTAGAAAGGCAGGATTGGCTTATATTCTTTTACTGACAGAGCTGGTATTTCAGACCAGCCTCATATACTCTGATTTAGACATTTAATTTGACTTTGTTGCCATCATAATCAAGTGGGCAGTCATATGAGCGTAGTTCAGTGAACCATAAAGAGCTCTCTAGGATTGGTCCTGTTAGAAAGAATATTGGCAATTCTGCTTCAGGATTTAGGGGTGCCACTGGGCCTTGAAGAGGGAATATTCTGGACCGTCAAAAACCTGTTTTATCTGACAGAAAGTAATCCTTCATTGTTACTTCACCCGGGGGGTCGGGGTCTTGGAACTGCTATCTTAGGACATTTCTCTCAGTGGTGCTGGGAGGAGGGTGCTTCTTGAACGGCAGAAGGCAGAGTAGGACTGAAAGAGCCTTTTGCTGCTGCTGTTCACGAATGCCTAGAGCTGCCCTGGCAAAGAGGTCTGAATCCCTGGTGTCAGATTACAGCCCAGCTCCTCAGCAGAATAGAGTGTCAGCAGCCTGTTCCCTGACCCTGGGCACCTGGATGATGTCACCACCATCACTGTTTATTGAGTGGACACTCTATTGTTGGGCACTGCCATGGCTTTCTTTTTGTCAGCTGAGGCCTGAGGGCGGTAGGGACTGTGTCTGTATGCTGTTACGGTCGCTTCTGCAGTGACTAAAGTGCCAGGGTTTATTAATGTGCACTTGAACAAGCTTCATTTATTGAGATATGAGTCACTTCCCTTGGGATTGCTAGGTGGTAGACTTCACAAAAGATTACAGTTAGTCAACTAAACACAGTGCACGATGGCTTTTTAAAGATTCTAATAATGAAAAGCTTTCTGTGATTTTAGTGTTTGTACTTTAGGAGACAAATATATATATATATATATATATATATATATATATATATATATATATATATATGTGTATATATATTTCCCACCGTGTTCCTGGTGTCTTCCAAGGACAGATTTGCTAAGTGAGGCCATCTGGTTCACTTTGTGAGTCTGGATGTGAACTTGAAGCTACAAGAGGCTGAGCATGGTGGCACACCCCTTTAATTCTAGCACATGGGGAGCTAAGGTAGAGGCAGGTGGATCTCTGTGAGTTTGAGGGCAGCCTGGTCTACACAGAGAGTTCCAGACCAGTTAGAGCTACATAGTGAAATCCTTTCTCAAGGGGGAAAAAAAAAGCTGGATGTGGTGGCTTATACATGTAAATCACTTGAGGGACTGAGGCAGGAGGTTTGCTTGGAGTTGAAGGTGAGTCCGAGTTATATAGTGACTTCCAAGCCAGCTTGGGCTATAGAGTGAGACAAGAAATGATACTCAACTTGAAGATGGCATGTACTTCCCCTAGTGTGGTGTGCCATACCGTGCCACAGTAGTGACTATGGTCCTGATTGCCTGCACACATCCATCTTTTCGCTATCCCAGTGTATCACGCTGTCCTTGATGGTCCAGAGAGTGACATGACGAACATAGATATTTCTCTCCCGGTTTCGAGGTGCTCCAAACCTGTGAGGTGGATGATTAAGAGGACTGCAGTGAAAGGGAACAAAGGTACCTACCGTAGGAGAAAGCTCACCTCTGTACTAGGAAGTACTCGCGGAAGGTGGAGACATGTCCAGAGGACATGTTCATAAAAGACTCTGTGGGGGTGTTAAGATTGGCCTGAAGGATGGATGGACAGGTTTTCTTTTTGGAAATGGGTGTGAGAGGCAAGAAAAGTGAGGAACAGGAGGGAGACTCAGGAAGTGTGTTCAGGGCATAGTAAGTCCTTCCCTTTGCCTAGTGTGTATATACAGGTCACATGGGGGAGGTGTGGAATATGACACTGAGAGGTCAGTTGGGGACAGACTGAATGTCAGAGTGAGGAACCTGCAGTCACCCTGGCCTGCCTTGAGACTCTTAGAGGGGCTCTGGGACAGAGATGGCATGGCTGGATGCATGCTGATTGCAAATAATGGCAGACAATGCTTTACAGAGCATCACCCTCTGGGCCAGATGCTTTTCTAGGTGTTCTGTGACTATAACATTCACATTTCCCCGCAATTCCATGAAGCAAGCGATACTGCCATCCTTTGATACAGTGATGCCTAAAGGGACAGTGAGGTTGGGTACTGTGTCCAGTGCCAATGAAATAAGTGATAGAGCTGGAGTTTGAAAACAGACCATCTAGTTCCAGAGGATATATACCCTCCATCCAAAAAATAATGTAGTAGCATCATTTAAGGCCCATTGGAGAGGGTCTAAGAAACCACACAGAGAAACTTTGGGATGTTCAGGAGGAAAGAATCAGCGTTTGAATTGAGATGGTGTTGATGATGGTGGAAAGGCTGGACCTGCATCCGTGTGTGGGTGGTGGATAAGGATGCAGAGAAAAAGGAATGGAACACTTCTCAGGACAGTCCCTTCCCAGTGGGCCTGAGGGCATCCTGAACTGAAACAGGGAACTGGGGCAGACATCAGCTCTGGTGTAAGGTCAGGGGTTCTGTCTTGGTCAGAATGAATTTGAGAAATGTAAGGAACAGTCATATCATTTGAAGAGGGCATACCTCAATTAATTCATTATTTCCTTTTCCAAGACAGGGTTTCTCTGTGTAACGTGGCCTTTGCCTGTCCTGGAGCTCATTTTGTAAGTTACTAACTCGGACTCGCCTTAGTGTTCTAGGCTGGCCTCGAATTCACAGAGACTTGCCTGCCTCTGCCTCCCGAGTGCTGGGATTAAAGGTGCGAGGCTGAGTGTATGCCTTTGAAAAACTTAAAGTTGGGAGTTTCCCGAGGAGACCATGCAGTTTGAAGAATGGAGCTGTTTGTGAGGAGGAAGAGGTCAAGGTTTTTGAG
>CABHPQ010135100.1:5761-30006 GCA_902168405.1 Peromyscus aztecus
AGAGAGAGAGAGAGAGAGAGAGAGAGAGAGAGAGAGAGAGAGAGAGAGAAAGAAACACTGAAGTGCAGACTGGAAAACAAAATTGTGAAACACAATCTGCTAAGAATCTAGTGTCCAAAATACACAAATAGATTTAAAAGTCACCAGTAAAAAAAAAAAAAGAAAAAAGAAAATTAAAAACCCCTCAATAGGTCCATTTAAATATGAGGAAACAGCCTACACAGGTCATTCACGGATGACAAAATCAGTTAAGAAGCTGCTTGATGCAGGCTTGCCTTATGAAATATCAAATTCAAACACAAATGAGACACCACTAAGAAATCAAAGATATGAATCGCTGCCATGGATAATACCTGGCAGACCTCAAGATATTAATGAGCTTTCATTTCTTGTAAAATACAAAATTATACTATAATTTCCTACCAGAACTGAAGATAGTCTTAAGATACCACCCAAAATTGCACTTCTAGACACTTAGTAAACTAATTTATAAATAAATGCTCATATATGAATCTGCATGAGATTACTTGTAGAAAAGCTCTTCATAACTGATAAAACACTGATGTGAGCAAGTAAATTACTCTCCAACAGATGCGTGAATAATTAGTTTACCAGACAGCAAAATATCCTAATTGATTTTAAAAATGTGACCATGAAACCATAAAAAAATATGGATGAAACTTGAAGGCATACTGATAAAAGTAAGATGGTCATAAAATGAACATGGCTCACACATAATTATAACACCCAGGAGGCTGAGGCAGGATCACTATGCATTCCATGGAGCCTGAGCTGCAAAGTGAGAGCCTGTTATGAAAAAGAGAAGATTACTTAATATATGTTTCGATTATCTGACATTCTAAAAGACTCAGATTAATAGCTACAGTAAGATGCTCTTGGTTGCTAAGGTTTGGAAGTATGGTAAGAGGCAGCATTAGGGAATTGATTAAGACTGTGAAATTTTGCAAATGATATTATATAGTGGTATTCTATTTGTACTGAAATGTGATTTTATTTGTATGTTAATAAATAAAGTTGTCCAGAGGTCAGAGTTTAGCAAGCCATAGCGAGGGCTGGGCGTGGTGGTGCACGCCTTTAATCCCAGTACTCAGCAAGCAGAACTAGGTAGATCTCTGTGTGTTCAAGGATACAGTCAGCATTGGAGACACACGCCCTTTGATCTCAATACCCACCATAGAAGACTTGGAGGTCTGCACAGACAGGCCCTGACGAGGCAGTCACGTAGTTACGGGCCCTGACGAGGCAGTCACGTAGTTGGGTTTACAACCAATGAGAAGGAAGAACCAGAACTCTATTTAAGGAAAAACGCACAGGAAGTAGCTCCCTTTTTCGGAGAGGTTTCTTGGCGGAAGAAGCTAGCCAGCAGCACGCGGGTAAGCTCCTAACTCTGACCTCTTGGGTTTTTATCTTTACCTTGGCTCTGTGTTTCTTATTTAATAAAACGGTTAGTTACATCTACAATATTATAATTGTACTTATATAGTATTCTACTTATCAAAACTCTTAGATATAATACCTCAAAAATTATATTTTATGTAAAATGTTAAGGTGTTATTTTGAGATTTATTGAAATCTCACAACATAGAACATTGAGAATGATGAAATTATAATCTTAAAACTAATATAATACTATATATAATATATATAATATACAGATACACACACATGTTTATACATGTGTCAGGAATAGTAATGGAAGGATAACATATTGACCAAAATAACTACAACAAATATTATCTCTGGAATTAAGAATAAAAATGTGTTATAACATAATTGATAAAAATTATAACTTATACATATTTTCTGAAATAAGACAATCATGACAATTGAAAACAAAGTTTTCAATGGTGGATATTAGGTACTAGATTTCTTATTGCTGTTTTTTAAGATAATGCACAAGTAAAAGAGAGCAGAAAGATTCATGTGATAATGTATTAAATTATATCAGTATTAACTCAAATTTAACTTATTATCACTACAGACAGGAACATTTGGGCATGATTATGTACATACATACATATGTACAAGTTAGTATTGAAATCTAATGTTTCATTCTCACTCAGCACTAGGTTGATCTAGGTCTTATATTTTTTTATAATATTATTCTCCCATAAAACGAACAAGGAAATGTCCAAGACCAGGCTTGAAGACTAGCATTATGTTTTAATAAAGTGCTAAAGACACACATATACATGAATGATATAACTAAGTTGTTGCATGAAGACATCAATGGGTCATTGTGTAAATGTCAGAGAACTCTATACTACGAGATACTGTGCTTCAGTGGAAAGCAGGTAGCTGCTGTGGCAAGACAGGACACATTTGGAGTGAGTGTACATGAGGGCGTAAAGCATGTAGACTTTGGGATATTCTTATCTATTAATGTTGGCTGTGTGGTTTTCTGTAGCCCACCCCCCAGTGTTTCTTGCAGATAAAACTGTTTGTAAGCAATTGTAAATCCCACCGCATGCACAAATTGTATTCCAATATTTGAATGAACTGAAACAAATTCACATTTCAAAGCAAGTATTCAAGTACATCTGACTGCAGATATGAACACAAGTATTTAATTTTATCCCTATCATTTTCTCACAAAATAAATTATTTAATAAGTATAATCCTTTGTCTCTTGTTTTATTTTATTTGATGTTTTTCAAGGTGTTTCAAGGTACCAGGTTTGCAAATTACATTCCAGTAATAAAATATGTAAGTTAGGTTTGGTTGTAGCTGTAAATTTCTTGGGTATTCGTCAGGGACCTGGATTTGGCTAAATTGTTTTGGATACAGAAATTCCCCCAGCTGGACAGGTTTCCTGTATACCTTTCTAAATGCTTCTCATTCATTTTATTTCTAGGTTCTTTCTTCATTTACTGCTTTATGTCCATTATTTTTTTTAAGCCAACCTTCTCTATAGCATGTGAACTCGCATCTGCTTACACCAAGCAAAGGCTGGACCAGTTGTGACCTGTAATTCGCCGAATGGGAAACAAGCACAAGGCAAACAGCCATCCGCCATCTGTTTATGTAGAAAGCAGAAGGCCAGGCCTGGTGTTTCAACAGGACAACCCTGGCCTCGAGAAATTGGAAGGAAAAAAAAAAGTATCCATTTCATTTCTTTCCCTTTCCTGAAATGTTAGATCCTTTGAACCTGGTGAAGGAATAAAGGAACATCTTGCTAAAAGGAAATTACAGATACAATGTAAATATTTGAGTTCAGTAATTACCTGCTTTTGCAGGAAGAGTCCTATCACTACAAGGTTGCTAGTCGTTGGTAGTGGTAGTACTGAATGTTTAATATCTGTGATTGTCAGGAACACAGCAGTGTTCATTCTTGTGAAATTCCTAATCAGCCTTTTTTTTTTTTAAGCCCCTAAAAGACTCTTGGGAGAGTTAAAGGTAATGAAGCAGGTGTTACCAGCAGATAGGAACAGAGGCCATCCTCTAGAATCTGAGTCTTGGTCTTGTATGTCCAGAGAACATCTGTTTAACAGTTTTAGAAAGAGGTGGCTACCACAGAGCAGGTGGCCCTAGTGGCACAGACGTGTTAACACGGACCATGCTCTCTCTCGTGGCCTGACTGAACACTGTCATTCTGTTTAGAAGTAGGGAAACAACAGCAGTTTCCTTCCTCTGTAGATCCTCTTACTGAGCCCTTTCTTGATTACGGGGTAGAACCATGATAAAACATTCTCTGGTTTTATAAGGCCCATTACACAGTAAAATATGCATTTAAGACATGCTTTTAAACAAAATAAACATTTTGATGATGGCTTTGTTTACTAATATAAATAACTATGGATTTAAAATAGGTTTATTTTCAGAAAGAATCTTGGAGCCTCCTGAATTGCCTTGGATTATTTTCCATTTGCAACCTTCAATTGTTTCAAAAACTTACTTTGTTTTGTATAAAGAATCGTCTTTTAAGACAACGATCATTAAAAGTAAGAGAAATGACTTCTATGAGTTGGAGTATTGTTATGATCTCCTCTTTTAAGGATATTTTTATCCCACCCCCAGGTAATAAAATCTGTGCAGTGTAATCTTAGAAGCAAAGACTCCTCCCGGTGATTCCTCTCTCTGACTCCTCTATACCGTGAGATTTAATATTACAGTTAAAAAGTTGGTAAAAACTACTTTCTTTTCTTTCTCTCCACTCCTTTCAAATCTTGGCAAAGGAAAAAAATCACTGAGTACCAACTTCAAATTTTATTTAAAATGCAAAAACCCGAATTAGTCTCCATACCTGAAAAACATATTGTGTACCAGGAGAGGAAGGTCACAAGTAAACACAACCTTGTGCAGATCACAATGTGAGTGATAGCTGTACATACAACAGTGGCGAGAATTCTCTCATAGAGTTAGAACACATTACATAAAGTAATGTCATCCTTATAGAGTAAGATATGAGGAGTAATTTTCATTTGCATTGATAAATTAAATATATCATTCGGGGGAAATATTTTAGGATGAATTCTCAGAAATAAACATACTTACAAAATATAATTCTGAAAATTCTGTGATTTCTTCAGGATTAAACAAAGGGTCCTCTGCATGCTGATGTTTAATAATAGATCATGGTCCTCCTTGGCCATATATTTAAAAATAAAAAATACTGGCTATTGACATTGGTTTTGGTTGTTTGCAGCAACTTGTGGGGAAGACCTCACTGCCAATGACACCACACACATTGGTCACAGAACTTCCGAGAAACAGGGATGACCAACAAATGAGTTAGTGGAGCTTAGCTTTTGGAGGAGTGTGATAGAAGATCAAGAGCAGATCAAGGTCAGACTAAGCTTTGTGTGTATGTATTTGTGTGTGTGTGTGTGTGTGTGTTAATTATCATATAGTATCTCAAGTTAATGTTCAAATGAGATTAATAAAATGATAATTAAAAGATTAAGGCCTGAATTTGAGAAATTTCAATTACAAAATGGGACTGCATAGCACCATCCAACAGTAACAGAGCAAGCAAGCCATGACAGCACAGGATTCACAAGCACTAATACCTTGAAAAAGCTTAGAAAATTGAGAAGGTACTAAGAAAGCATTTCCTTTCTAGACATGTTGTCCCAATGGGATGGGGAAAAATTAGTTTTAGCAAAAAAGGAAATATATTAAAAATTTAGAATAAGAGAAGTATAAGCAATTTAATACTTGTAGAAAGATTTGATTTAAAAATAATAAATAGATGAGGCAGGTGAAAGCATGAAGGTGTGACATTTTGACTGTGGAAGAGCAGAAAAAATAACATATAATAAGTTATAAGGAAGAGACAATATCTAGATATACATCCCTATAGCAAAATAGGTGGGAGCTGCAGATTATAAAGCATATCATTTCTCATTCTGTTCTTGATAAAGTGGAAAGAACATATTTTCTAAGGGAGAATCATGGGGAGAGAAATAAGAAATTCCATATTTTAATGTAGGAAACTATGCGATAATATCAGAGAAACTGAATAGTTAAGAGTCAGTATTATGATTCAAAATCAGGGAATCAGTATAAACTTAAGATGAGAAACAAAACTGTATTTTTTTTGTGCTAGCTTACTACAAAAATAGAGGATACATAAGGAAATAATTGGGTTTAGCTGAAATTTGTGGTGTTGTTCAAGTGATAAAAAAGAAAAACAGGGCAAGGAAATGAGGACATCAGGAAATGATTAGTGAAAAAGACTGGTGATTCACTGTCAGTAAAGAGGAAGACCATGGTGAAAACCACTCTCAGTAAAAACAGATGTTTGATAAACTGGCAGTTTACACAAGCATCTTAGTTGGGGGTTCTGTTGTTGCAAAGGAACACCATGTCCAAAACTATTCTTATAGAGGATTTAATTGGGGTTTGTTTACACTTTCAGAGGATTTTAGTCTATTATAATCATGGTGGTACTGCACAGTTAGACATGGGACTAGAGAAGTTCTTTCTGTGTCCACAAACAGCAAGAAGAAGAATGATACTGAATATGGCCAGGAGTTTTGAAACTTTAAAGCCCAGTCCAAGTGACACACTTCCTCCAACAGCATCACACCCATTCCAACAAGTTCCTACCTCCAAATCCTTCCTAAGAAGTGCCACTCCTTGATGACAAAGCATTCAAATATAAGAACCTATGGGGGCCATTCTTATTCAAACTACCACAGCCAGTTAGTCCAAATGTTGCTGTTCACAGAAAGTTGATGGACTGAACCACTTGTTATTTAATGGGAGTGGTGTTTTGAAATAGAGTTAAAGGCTAAATTTCCAGGTAGGATCAGGATTTGCCATCAAATAACCACTAAATAGAACAGCTTTGATGGAACGAGACAAGAGATTCACTAAATTGAAATGCCAATTTGCTGTAAGTTTCAGCAGTATAGGTGTTGAAATATCAAAATATTCTAGAGAAAATAGAGTATAAAGAGTGACAATAATATAAGAGATACAACTTTGAATTTATATAGAACTGAATGCTGATAGGTAGAAAAAAGCTCCTGGGTTTTCTTTTTAGGTAGTTAGCAGAGATGAAGATTTAGAGTTGCCTTTTCAGAGGGGAGACTTCACTGAGGGAATCCATTATCCATGGCAAAAGCAAGATGGTAGATAATCATAGACAGACAGATAGATTGTTAGATAGATAGATAGATAGATAGATAGATAGATAGATAGATAGATAGATAGATAGAATAGATAGCATTTGGGCATATATAATATCCCTAACATGTAATATATTTGAAGAATTATTAATTCTGGTTTATAATTCTTCTAGTATGTACTATACTTTGTTGTTGACAGATAGCAATTTGCAGAGGGCACACAGGAAGAAAGCTGGAGTAGGAATGAGAGGAAAAAGGGTATTCAAACGTGATAAAGCTGAGTGCTCACTCTCATTATAGAAACAAATTGGTGAAGTGTGTGGTGTGAATATCAATGGAGAAAGGAATTAATTTCTCTGACTGTACTAAAACAGACTGTGGTGGTTCTGAAGTGATAGTAATGAAGTTGTACTATCGGAGACATACCTTTTGGTATATCATGTTGACTCATAAGTTTCAAATAATACAGCTGCTAGAAAATAAATGCTGCACTTTTAAAAAACTGTGAAGATACCCACTCCTGTATATTTTAAGTTAGCTCAAAAATTGCACACCTCAAAATTTTATTTTGAGACTCATAGTGAAAGTTCCAAAATTAATGTTGCTTCACAGTTATAGGATATTTCTTTTGATTTGTTGGTGCTTTCTGTATCCCTTTGTCTTTTTTGTCTCTTTCTCTCTGTCTCTCCTCTCTCTCTCTCTTCCCCTCTCTCTTTCCCTTTCTCTTTGTGTGTGTGTGTGTGTGTGTGCATGTGAGTGTGCATGTGTGTGTGTGTGTGTAATAATTAGGAGAATTAAAATTTTTAACTATTGCATTTATCAGTCTGAGATGATCCTTCTTCTTCATTACAGATTTGTGATCCTTAAAAATTCTCAAAGTGATATTTTAAGGAGTTAGATGGGTGGGGAGGTGGGGAGAATCTGGGAGGAGCTGTAGGAGGGTAAACCATGGTCAGAATATTGTGTATGAAGACAAATTATTTCCAATAAAAAAGCTTTGTGTCAGTCAAATTCAAGGCCAAAACTTAATGGAGAATTATGATTGAACGAAAATGACTTATAAGACACCATGTAGTGAGTGAGAGAACCATACTGAATGTCATTGATCTTATGTTTGTGAGTTGCATGGGAAAATGGTGAAGTGGATACCCAGTGCACTAGCGAGTGGTCATATGAAGTTCTGATTCCTGTGCTTTTGATTCACTTTGCTTCTGTAGCTTGACTTGGTGCTAGCCCTTAGGCATTTATACATTCCCTGTCATGACAGAGGGCTTGCAATTATTTACTTTCTGTTTTTGTTGATTTTGTTCCATCTCCTCTGAAAATGATCTTTCTGGAACCTGTATCCTCTTGTGTTTCCCAACACTGTAGTCTCTTATGAAATATAAGTCTCAATATGTCTCTCTCTCTGTTTTTCTGTCTCTCAGTCTGTCTCTGACTTTCTCGCTTTATCTCTCACCTACCATCTGTATCTCACTTTCTCTTACTCTTTCTCTTTTCACTCTTTCAGAACACGATATCATTATACATCTAATATTCCATGCTGAGGTTTATGAGATGGAAATACTGTTTTCCTTATCTGTCATCACACCAGGAGAGTTCATTACCCAGATTAAAGAAAAATAAAAAAGTTTGTAGCAAATATGATATGGAGATGCTGACTCAGCGTGGAATGGATTCCCACTGATGCTAGAATGAAAGTCTGTGTGTGCTAGAAGTAAAAAGAGGGTGATTTTTAAAATTTAAAAATATGAAGACGCAAACTGACAGGACATGGAAAGCAGAGTTTACTCTGAGTCCTTTATTGTATACACAGTGTCACCTCTGAAGCTATGCCAGGCATTCCTCCCATAAGTGAAATTTCTGTAGAGCTACAGGATAGGATTTTGGCAAAGTCAGCGATTTTTTTAACTTGTTAGTTTTGGAGGGAAATATACTATTAAAGTTCCAGATACCCCATCATGCTTTTCTGTTTCATTAGGAATTTACTAAAAGATAAATTTGCCTGATTCTGCCTTATTTGTACACTGAGGAGTGATCCGTCATTAGTGAATATGCTGGCAAAGAGTCTTGTAAAGTCAGGAACCATTCCAAACAGGAATTAATGGGGTGCAAAAAATGATCTTTCCATATTCTCAGCCTTTATCAGGGTCGACAATCTATCTTTAGGTGGGCCTGCAAATCAATTAAGTATGACTCACACATACGGGTGGAATGTGACCTTAACAAGTTGTCTTGTCTGCTTCTTGATGTTTCCATCTGGTCTGCGAAAAGAATGTTCAGATGATGTAGCAAAAAGATTATGATTTCAAGGGGGAACAGTCATTATGGGTCCCTATCTTCCCGAACTTGATAAGTTTAATCCAAGTTGCCTGGGAGGAAAGAACTCATAAAATACTTTATCTGAAGCTAGTGCAAAAATACTCATAAACTCAAAGGTTAATCACTGCACAGGAAGAGCAGATGAAGGATACAGGGCAGTTTTATGTTGCTGTATTGTGCTGCCCTTATTAATCATATTATGAGTTGTGTTAAAATATGTGCCTGCACTTCACCTTAAAGCCCTGATGGAGAGACAGACAGACAGATGCTGCAGAGGATGATGGGAAGATTCACTCAACTAGATCTTCATAACCAGAGGAGTTAATCAAGGTGGAAAACAATGCATTTCAGTACTTTGGGTCTTTTAATAAATTTTGTTTCCATACTACATTTTTTGATGCTAATTTTTAAAATTAAAATTTCATCTATTCTGAGCTCCAAATAGTTGCTTCATTTATCTGTCTGTCCACTCAGCTTTATTTTGTAGTGACAGATGAATAGGGTGATCATCTGTGTAATGATCCCTTCAGATTTGCTAAACAGCATGTAAGTGGATTGGAGAACTATGCTAATAAGGCTGCAGTTGCTCAGTCTGCAGACAGATTCATCTCCGACTCTCAATTCATGTAGGACATAGTTGGATATATGAGAACATAAAGGATTCGTGTAACTATAAGTCAGAAAAAGTACACAGGAAATTCCTGATACATTGTATGTCACATTGTGATTGAGTTTATACATAATATAAATAGTCTTCTTCTAAATTGTTCCCTTATATTTTTAAATAAAGGTAAATAAAAATATTTTAACTAGTAAGTCATATGATTGTTGCTTTTGTGCTATGACAACAATCTTAACAGCATGTAAATATATGTGCATGGGTGTATCCTGATAAAAAATTGACTTAAAAATAAGGTGAAGGAAACAGCTTGTTTCTTGAATTGCTATTTGCTGGGTGATGGTCAGTTAACTACAAGAATAAAATGTAAATTTTAATATGGCAGAAAAGAAAAGCAAGGCCCTCTAGAATCTCCAAGGAATAAACCAAGAGAAGTTGGACCAGAACCATAAGAAGAAATGATTAATAATCAAAAATCTCTGCTTTTCATGAGCAAAATAGAATTCAGAACTCTGTAGAGAAGAACAGGACATGGAGTCCAGAATCTGCCCAGGAGGGTTTAGCATGGTGTGGGGAGTACTTTTTTCCCACTGAGAAGGCATACAATAGCAGATAAAAAACACTAGAGAAAGAAAGTCTATACTATTTTTGCAGTAACCAACACACTAAAATTGCATATATATATATATACATACATATATATATGTATATATATATATATATATATATATATATAAAGAGAGAGATCAAAACACTGTATAACAATGGCATCATCAGAGGGATGGGGTGCAGAGAAAAGCCTACATTTTAGATACTCAAACAGACAGCTGGAATCTGTCATTTTTAAAATGATCAGGACTTGGGAAAATAGCTCAGTAGGTAAGCATTGCTGTGCAAGTATGAGTATCTGAGGTCAGATCAGCAACCTCATAAAAGTCATCATAGTCATACATACCTGAGACTCCAGCACTGAAATCAGGGAATAGGAGGATCTCTTGTCAGACTTACTGAAAACCTACAATCTCTATGTTTAGCAAAAGACACATCCAAAGAGAATAATGGAGACAGTCATAGAGCCAGACATCCAGACAGCATTCTTCTTTGCTCTCTACATAAATGTGCACAGGTGTAAGCACACAATATGCAACTCTCCTCACACACAAACATCCCTTATGAGTTGGCAGCTTTATCAATTTTAGCACCTTCCTGAACGACATATACTGGGAACTCAGAGCAAGTGTCCCAGGACTATACACTGAAACCTGGCTAGCAGATTAGCTCTAGACATCCAGAAGTAAGCAACCTGCGCTGTGCAGGTATTCTTGAATTTTACTCTACACAAAAATAAAGAAAAATCCGTGGAATGGGAGTACAATGGTTAAAAGAAAATTCCAATTTCATCTTGAGTATTTCTAGTTTTGTACTTTTATTTACTGTAATGTTCAATTATCTAAATATTCTTTGTTTCTTTCTAATAAATAGGGCTGTGTGTGTAAATGCACACAAGCATATTTGTGGGGGGGGCTCTAAATATAATTTTTATTTGAGTAGAATGAGTGTTTTTAGGTTAGATAAAACGAATTAAGCACCCTTTGTTGTTCAAGTATGACACAATTATTTTTGTTTTGCTGATTACAGGATTGTAAGCCATAAAATTCATTTATATTAATGAGCAGGTAAAGTGTGAGTTATGATATCTAATAAATAACTTCATTTATATTTTATACCACCATACTGAACAGCTCTGATGTGTACTCTTAGGCAAAATGAGAACCATGTTATATGCCTTGTCAACATTTTAAAAGATATAAATGTTATGGCACAATCTGCCATCAAATTTAAACTCAGTGGTCAGTCATGTCTGTAATAATTTTAAAAATGCACAGTATCTCCATTTCTCAAAAGTTGAGTTATGTATTTTAGTAATAATTTTCCCCTGGACCTAAAATTATTAAATCACGACATTGAAATTGTCCCCCACCAGTCTCTTTGCTTGAGTCTACTAATCCTTCAGATTGCATTCAACTTCTACTATTACATGAATAAGTAGAAAATTTTCAAATGTTTTAAAACATTAAACCTATATGGACATGTATAAAAAATATTTTGAAACATCTGCTCAGTGTTCACCCTGAGATCAAGTTAAATTAAGATTGGTAGTGAGGCACTAACTGGATGGGAAAAAAAAAAACAGATTTGGATGTAGAGAAATTATTGATTGAACCTTTTGGATCATTCTCTATGTAGCAGTCAGAATAGAGATACCAGAATAGAAAAAGGAAAAAAGTGAAACATATTCTTTCACTAGAAAAACTCCTCAGTGCAAATGGACAAATAATATGGATTTCCAGCCTCTTATATATATGATGGAGAAATACTTAGAGCCTCATTGAGTCCCAGGAAATTTATAGCAATTCATTGTTGATCAAGATAATAATGATGACTGTAACTCTTGTGTCTTTTTCCTGGTAGGAAAGTGGACTAACTGGAAAGCATCCATCCAATGTGATTTTTGAAAGGGAGAGAAGAAGCGTGGATTGGAAGAAGAAGCCCCGTTAGAACAGTGGGCTTTGCCTCAACCACCTGTTTTACTTACTTTCCAAAATGGCCTCCAATTGAGATAAGAAGTTGAGAGTTTACCAGCAGCTAACTCTCTGATGGGGAGCATGGCATTTGATTCACAACTTTCTCGTCTTAGTCCGCAGTGATTGTTATACAGAAATAAAGGAAAGTGTCCGAATTAGTGACTTAAAAACAACGTTGAAAGGTTGTAACAATTCTGGAAGCTGGAATGTCCAGAATCTAGTACAAGCTGCTCAGTTTGACAAGAAGGCTGGAAGTCATCTCCAACCAGCAACTTCCAGCTTTCCCTCCGTGTGAAAGGGCCAGAAAAGCCTCTCAGAATGAATTTATAAGAGAAATATCTGCACTGTGAGGATGGAGCCCCCCTCAGCTAATTTTCATTGATGGATACCCAAGAGCATTCCTTTAGGGGAATAGATTTCAGCTTATAAATTGTGGGAACACAAATATTTAAGTCATAGGAATTTGTTTTCTTCTTCTGACTTTGAACATATTCTCATCCATTAATTCTTTGCCACAGAATATTTTTTCAGGACACAAACTGTGATTCCTAAATATCACCTTTATTGATAATTTGTGTTCCCCAGTTTATAATGTTAACTTCATATGGTCCAATTATTTTTTTCTGGAAATTTGAGTGTTGTTTCTTCTAATTTTAAATTTCTATTCTGCATAAATGTGACTTCTAACTTTTGGTAGCAAGTTTATTTTCCCTAATAATGAAAAAAATTCAGATTTCAATATTTATGGTAATAATTCAGTTTAACATCAATTTATTTATTGCAAGGATGCTCTGTTTGCTTTTATCAAAAGATTTTGTGCAGTTGTTGGTGAATTTCAAAATCTCAGTTGTCATAAAATTTAGCTAAGATGGGAATTTATTAACATTTTAAAATTTTCTTATCTAAGTTTTGGTCTTATTAAGTTCCTGAATTTAATTTATAAATTTCTTGGTTTATTTTGATTTTTACCAGTTTACATTAACTTAAATCAACATTAACTTAAATCAACTATTAGGATTACATACTACAATGGGGAGCATAAAATTAACCTTTGTAAAGTTGAATTTTATTTTTTGTTTTGTCTCATGGGATAATAAATGTAAAAATCTGTGTATTTTATTAGCAGGTATATCTCTACAGGAACAATCCTAAAAAAAGATGGTCTTTAGATAAATTCTATTACTGGGTCCAGTATTACTAAGCTGCAACAACTTATCTATGAATCGCACTTTGTTTTTACTTAACATTAATTGATTTCTTTGAAGCAAAAGTGCTTCATATGGACAGTGGCTAGTAATCTCATACCAAATAGTATCACTTCAATTCCAGGGCCAACGCCTTAAAATTACTTTTTTGACTAGCTGCTGCGATAATCTGTCTTAACTTCATTCTTAAATATATGCCAAAGGTCTTCTACAGAGATGTTTAATAAGAAATGCCTATAATGCTAGGAAGCAAGAGGAGAACATTTTTAATTCCCCAGGGAATTTCAGGTTAATTATTGTTTGTGTATCCCAGGTTGTTTTGATTATGTTTTCAAGGGAAAATTAGCTAGGGGATAGAATGTCAGCATGAAAAAAAATATACAGCTATGCAACGAAATGTCCTATAAAAGCGAAACTGCAGTGTAACGAACCATGCCACCATAGGCGATCTTTAACATTAAGATTAAAAAAAAAAATCCTAAGGGAAATGCAGTTTGGATTAGTATATTTGTTGTGTAATGGCTTGTAAAGCTTTATAAAACTGAGAAATTAAGAAAATATACTAAAATTGGGTCGATGGTGCATAGTTGTAATCCTGGCACTGCAAAGGTGAAGTGTTGGAGGATTGGAGATTACAGATTGTCCTTGAAAGTATGTGGAGCTCTAGGCTAAGCTGGGCTGCAGGAGCTCTTTGTAGAAGAGGAGAGGGGCTGGAGAGATGGCTCAGCTGTTAAACAGCTCTTGCTGCTCTGGCAGCAGACCACAGTTTGGTTCTCAGCACTCACAGGGCAGCTCACAAACACTGTATCTCTAGCTTTAAAAGAGCCAACACCTTCCTCTGGCCTCCAAGTGTACCTACACACATGTGCATACATGGGCAAATTAACTTTAAAAATAAAATAATGTAGAAAATATAGAAATGATCAGAGAGAGAGACAGGGAGAGACACAGAGTTAGAGAGAAGAGAAAGAAAGAGAGAAATCTGATGAGGCAGAATTAATTAATTGATTATACTAAGATGATGATAAATTGTAGAATCTTTGAATTCCTGGTCATTAAATTTAGAAAGAAATATTTCAACATATGAAATACTGCTCACCTGTATTCTATACAACCTTAATCAGTGAAGCAATACAAGAAATTGAAAATAAACCAGTCTCCAAATGACTAAGAATTTAAAATTTAAATTTAAGAATTTAAATTTCATTTAATCTTAAAAAAAAGCATCAATTTTCAAGACTGAAACAGCTGATTTTTCAAAATTCCACTGCCTTCCTGGCCATACTTATTGCTAAAGAACTGATCAGGTGGACCTTTCAATTAGTTGTTAACTGAGTGTAATGTTTTAATTAATAATTTATTTACCCAGTTAATTTTGTTTCAGACAGTTTTTCTCTCATTTCCCTAATCCCCGTCAGTGTGCCAGGCCAATAAAAGCATCTTTGTAATAGTTTTTACTTCTAGATTTCCACTTGAAATAGTTTTATTTCTGGATTTACATTTTAAAACATACAGGGTTACAGGGTTATATTTACAAGGTTATCTTATTAATTAGTGGGCATGTGTAGCCTTAATTAAAAAGTATGATTTGTGAAGGTTTTAAGTATTTGCTACTTCTACTGATTCAGAATATAACTAAACAGTGACACACGTTAAAAGAAGTTAGGAGGAGGGACTTGGACTTGCCTCCACTAAATGTACCTCCCCATGGGAGACCTTACCTAATTGTAGGAGGGAATAGGGGATGGATTGGGAGGTGGAGGCTGGAGGGGCGGGAGGAGGGAAGAGGGGGATCTTTGATTGGTATGTAAAATTAATAAATTTTTTTCTTAATTAAAAAAAAGAGGAAGAAGAAATTAGCCCGTAGAGCAACCCATACAAATCTTTCTGCTTGTAAGCTCTATGGATTTCTCACTTGCCCATGCAGCACAGACTTAGAGCAGTCTCTTATTCTTCCTGAATGCTCTTTGTCTCTCATAACTGAACCACCTCATGTAATTGCACATTTATTTATCTTTTCAGATGTAATAGTAACATTTCTCTATAGCATATAGGACATAGGTCCATAATGAGTATTTATGATTTTATGCTACATACTGCTATTGAAATTTGTATTCTCAAATAAGATTTTTCATCTTATTATCTCCATTTATAAAGTTTACTATCCTCTTAAATCATTCCTTTAAGTTGGAGCCATTCTATGTTTCCTATGTCAGCAAGTTTCAGAGTCTTTAGCCTGCCTTAATCTCTGATAATTTCAGCCAATAAATTTGACAAACAGAAAGCCATTCCTAAGAATTATTATTAAGTTTGTGTTAGAGAACTTGCCTAGAAGGTACAAGGCCCTGTTTTCAATTCCAAACACTGGCAAGCCAACAAACACAAATATCCTGTTTCATTCATATTGATTGAACATAAACCTTACAAATGTAGCTTACATGGGCAACCAAAGAAAAACTGGCTACATAGAAGCATATGTTAAAAAAAATAATTTCCAATAATAAAATCTCTTATCACTTCCAAATTGCTTCTCATTCCTTTTTCATGGACAGCTTTTGTCCTTAATTTGATTTTACTTAAAATTATTAATTTCCTTTTATTAAACCATAAACATTTGCCCTTGAATGACATATCACATAATTTTGAAAGTTTTGTATGAGAAAGTGATCACATGTTGTTTTTTTCTTCTGCCTTAAACTTGTGTGCAACATAATGGAAGCTAAAGTTTGTTTGTGTTATTTCATGTGACAGTGATTGCTCAGGACACTTGCTGTCTACAGTTGAAGTCTAAACCACCGTATCAATTCATTAAGCTATTTACTAATATTGTGTTCATTTCTTTCTTTTTTTTTTTTATTGGTTTTTCGAGACAGGGTTTCTCTGTGTAGCTTTGCACCTTTTCCTGGAACTCACTTGGTAGCCCAGGCTGGCCTCGAACTTACAGAGATCTGCCTGCCTCTGCCTCCCGAGTGTTGGGAATCAAGGTGTGCACCACCAACGCCCGGTGTGTTCATTTCTTTTCTTTTTCTTTTCTTTCTTTTTTATTTATTTATTTATTTATTTATTTATTTTTTATTTTTTTTTGGTTTTTTGAGACAGGGTTTCTCTGTGTAGCTTTGTACCTTTCCTGGAACTCACTATGTAGCCCAGGCTGGTCTTGAACTCACAGAGATCCGCATGCCTTTGCCTCCTGAGCACTGGGATTAAAGGCGTGGGCCACCACCACCCAGCTCATTTGTTTTCTATTTCCAATAATGTTAGGATTTTTCACTTCTCTGTTAAGGAGAGAAAATAAAGTACATCTTCTGATCTAATGATATAAAATCAGACTAAGATTCAATTTTTTTCATATTTTCTTTCACGAAATTAACTTCTTATTTCACACATAACATCTGGTCATAAAAATATCTGAAAATATTTCTAATGAGAGCATTTGATGATTAAACTCCTGACTTAAAATGAAATGCTGTTTATTTTTATGGAGAATATTTTTAGGAAAAACATAATCTTAAGCATAATTATGAGCATTTCATAAGACATTGATTTGATTTATATTACTTATGAGTTAAAGTTTTGAAAAGTTGCTTTTGAAAACCTACAAAATTAAAATGACTTATCATGACACACAAATAGTCCAACTTGCCACTAAATTATTGTCTCTAGAAAATAGTTCAGTCCATATTTCTTATGTTAAATTTGAAAAAATATGTAACAACCTTAAAAAGATTGATTTTCATGAGCAGTAAGAAACATAATAATATATGATTACCCCTATATTTAAAATTTTATAAAATGTAAGTGACCTCCACTTCATGGAAAAGTTAATTATATGAATATAGATTAAACAAACATTAGAAATATTGAGTTGTCATCTACTTGTCAATATGAAAATTTTTTAATAATTTAATCTCTTATCTTGTGAAATATATGGGGAAAACATCATTGCACTGTGTGAGTCAATTTATTCAATGTGTAGGTCTATCCTGATTCCTTGCTGCCCCAATAGACAGACAGTGTTTACATTGTTTCCTGAACAAAGAACTCCTGTGAGCTTGTCACACTTGGGACATTACTTTAAGCAAGAAAACGTACACATTATTTCTGTACTTAAGTGTAACATCATACTGTTAATATTGCAATTTTGCTTTTTTGGAATTATAGTTTTCTTCAGTTATGGTAAGATAATAAAGTTCTAAATCTATGAATAGCCACAGCTTATCAATTCTTTTTTTATTGTTTTTAATTTTTTTGAGACAGTGTTTCTCTGTGTAGTTTTGGTACCTGTCCTGGATCTCGCTCTGTAGACCAGGCTGGCTTTGAACTCACAGAGATCTGCCTGGCTCTGCCTCCTGAGTGCTGGGATTAAAGGTGAGCATCACCACCACCTGGCTCAATTCATTTTGTTATATCAACAGTCCTTATATCTTGAAACTGATATTGAAGAAGAAACATTAATGCTGAGGATACAGATACTGATAAAATAACCATGAATTAAAAAGAAATGTGGGGTTCAGTGAAACTACTTGTTCAGACCACTATGTGGGTAGAAAGAAAGGTTTATTGGGATATCAAACTGTCAATGCTGTTCTCTGGGGCAGAAAACAGGGACTTGGTAGGAAAGTAAGTGCACTTTATGATAGTCAGCAGAGTGAAGATCACTGAGCTGATGCAAACTGTTCAGATTAATTATCCAGAATTAGTTTGGGATAAATAGGGAGGCAGTGGTTTTCCTGGCAAACAAAAACCTGCCTTACAAGATTCCTGAGGAATGCTTAATTTAGGCTTCTGTTTACCCAATTACAATCATTCCTGTTTACCAGGTCAGTCCTTCTCTTTAGGACATTGCCATCAGCATTACCAGTTTGGGAGCCCCACATTGGTCCTAACAAAAAAAATAAATAAATAAGTAAATAAATAAATAAATAAATAAATAAATAAATAAATAAATAAATAAAAACCCAAACCCCATATTTCATTTTAGTGTACTATTTTCACTCTCCTGAGTTATTTATATAAATGTTGATTGAGCAATTTAATGATTCTGCATGTAAATTAAATTTATAAACATAAGAAGACATGCATTTTCATTGTCTTAGAAGTTTATTTTATTTATGTGCATGCAAGTGTGTCTGTTGGGGTTGGTGGTATGTGCATGTAAACTCAAATGCCCCAGGAGCCTAGAGGCATTGGAGTCCTCTGGAGCCTGAATTACACGTGATTGTGAGTAACATGTTTTCTGCCCCCAACCCACCCACCCACGCCATAGTAAGTTTCTCTGCCGGCACTGTAAGCCAGATCAAGCTGAATGGAAAAGTATAAAACAGGTATATTGAGCAAAGCAACTCCCTGGCAGAAGTTGTGTGCCTAAACTAAAGTGGGAAATTTTATAGGTTGTAGGTGAGGGGTGATGAAGTGTCTGCCACAAGCTGGGTTTGTGCTCAAGTATGGTTAAAAGCTGAATGCTTAGGCAAGGATTTGGGCATCTGGTAGCATCATGAGAGGAAGTTGCAATAGTTAGCCAGAATGTGCAATTGAGCTTCTTGGTGCCTTTCCTTCCTTCAGAGACTCTCTAAGTGGGCCAGATTTGCTGAGAGACAGGAATGGGGCTTCCCAGACCACACAGGGGTCAAGCCTGATGCTCCAACGGAATAGTGAATCTCCTGACAAGGGTGCTGAAAACAAAATTTCGATGCTCAGAAAAATAAATACATATTCTATCCTCGCCATTGTTTCTTCAAACCCAATTAATTTCCTTTAGTAATAATTGTATAATGTGAAGTACATAGTAATACAAAGCTAAACTTTTTTCATGACAATGTCATTAAATGAAAATTGTGAAACACTATGACAACTTAGGAGAGAAGTAGAACACAAACAAGGGAAAAAGCATTATATTCTGATGTGTACGAACTTTTTTTTAACCTGAAATATTCTTTTATTTTATTTTTTCCTTCCTGAGGATGCTGCCAGGCTGCCAGTGATAAGCATTTCATGGTCCAGTGGATAGACATACAGCTGTTCACATCTAGGCAGCACTAGCTGAACTCAGTGGGTTGTAAAAAACAAACAAACAAACAAAAGAAAAAAAAGGACTCGATATTGGAGAGCAAGACATGATGGGTTGATACAGAGCAATTTAAAATAGGAAAATAGTGTTACATATATTTATTTTTTTACATGTATGAAATTCTCAAAAAAGAAATACATTTAAAATTAAACAAGTAAGAGATATGGAGGCAAAGAATTTGGCTCTCTGTAAAATACATTCCAGCAGAGAATGTCTTTCTCCTTGACAATAGTTATTCTCATTCCTGACTAAAGGTAAAATATCATTCAGTAATTTGTTAATATAATTTCTTATTGGTTCTTTAGGGATTTCATACCATGTATTCCAATTCTACTCATTCCCCAGTCCTTCTAAGTCTACCCTCCACCCAGTAGTAGACCCCCCATAGAAAATAAAACAAAACAAGACAAATAAAAAATGAACAAACAATAAAACATCCCACTCCTCTGTCTTTTCCACCTCTCCATCACTTTTTTTTTTTTTTTTTTGTCATTATGAACTTGGGAGCTGCAATGTGTCACACAGGATACCCTTTAGCCCAAAAAACTTTACTTGCAACTGTTCAATGCAATGAGTTGTTGGTCTGCTTCAATGCCTCTGGCTTCTGGTATAATACTGGACTCTCCCTGAAACTTCCCTCAGATATCCCCCGTTTCCCTGAGTCATGGAGATCCTAGGGCTATGGTTCTGCCGGACAGGTTCCTTCCTCTGCTCCAGTAGGTCATAGATGGGGGAGATTTTGGGGAGGGTCAGCTCCAACTGCATATGCACATGGGTGGTAGCTGGGTGGGTCAGTATAGGCCTCTACCAGTATTGTGCCCATCAGGCAGTGAGAAAGTAGGAAGAACAAGGGGGAAGAAGGTATGGGAGGGAAGGTAAGATGGAGGGATGTAGGGAGAAGAAAATTAACTAATATTGTGATAGTTATATTAAATTCATTGACAATGTAAATGTGAATTCTTGTAAAGGTTGTGAGATCTTTGACAATTAACAGAAACAGTTGATCCTTTCTGCTTCAAATTCTAGCTTGAATTAATAGTTTTTGAAAAAATATAACTATATGTATAATTTCTAAATTATGCATTATATATATAATTTCTAAACTATATATATATATATATATATATATATATGGACAGTTAAACCATAAATGATATCCACTTAAAACTATAAATGTTCACTAAAATAAAAGCTGGTTTAATTTTTAATTCTTTGAATAATACCTATAATGATTTCTTTGTCATTACACATCTGGTTCTTCATTTTTTTTATTAAGCAGCCCATAATGTTAAGGGCCTTATTGATTTACTTAATTTTACAATCATAATTGTATATCTTGTTGAGAAGCAGAGCAGGGCTCAAATATTTTAATAATCATGGAACTAGAAGAGATTAGGGACATCATTGGCCAAAGATTATGAGTTCACACATGTGACAAAGTGAAGTTAAATGTATTTTATTTCTTTAAATAACAATTTAGTAATAAATGCTATGGGTATGGGGGCTGGAAATAATCCTCACATTTTATGTTCATGTATTTCTTGGACAGAAACTTCAGTCTCATAAAATGCTAAGAGGTGTAAGGTTAATATCGTCAACTCCTTCTTAACTTCTCGTTAAGTGTGTGTGTGTGTGTGTGTGTGTGTGTGTGTGTGTGTGTGTGTGTTTTCTGGTGTCAGTGTGTGTTTGAGTGTGTGTTATATGTGTGTTTCTGTTCATGTGGTGTGCACGTAGGTATGCATGTATATATCCGTGTTGTGGCCAGAGGTCAATGTCAGCCTTATCTTTCAATCACACTCCACCTTGTCCTTTGAGGCAGTATCTCTCACTGAAACTGAAACTTAACAATTGGGCTAGGTTGATCCTCATGTCTGTGCTTTATTAGCCTTGACACCTCAGATACTTTCCACTTAACATTCCTTTCACATGTAAGCTATGAATCAGAACTCAGGTGTACATGCTTGCACAGCAGGCCTTTTACCTAGTGACTCATTTCTACAGGCTTAAGTCTAACTTCTTCATGGATCATACTAAACTTTTTCCACGTTATGTATCTGGAGAGAACTCACTGGGACTCATTTGCAGCAAGTAGAAGGTTCTCTATACTGGCTGTTGGATTAGTCAAAAGAAGTTCTTTACTTGTCATTCAATCCAGATGCATCCATATTTTAAGATGGATGTGAAATTAATCTCTATTATTTATGTGTCTGGAACAGTCTACATTTGCACAAAATTTTCAGATTCATAATGAGTATCTAGCCTATCTTTAATGTGAAAAAAATCTTCTCTACTAAACCCTGACCACCAAGGTACTTGCCAGTACTAAGTGTCAGTGATTATATATTAGTCCATTTATGAGAATTCACAGCCCTAACATTGTCTTTTGCTCACTCTGCAAGTACATTTGAACTTTGAAGATGTGTTACATAGGTCTTGCAAACGAAAATAATTGGAATGTGGCTAGATAAATGCTCACATGTCAGCAGAGTGAGAAATTGTCGTGAGTAGTATAAAAATAACACTTATCACTAATGGGACATAAAAATGTCATCCCCTGGGTAGGAACTTAGCTGTTAAGATTGTTCTGGGGAGGTAGAAGCAATTTCAGTTTCCCTCTAGCCTCCAGTGTGGTCAAATTCTCTGGCTTAAATAATTCATTGCAAACAGCAGATTAAGAAATCAAAAAGAAATAACTTGTGTAGCAGTTAATAACCTTCCTTGGTGGGATAAATTGACCATTCGTAAATACATATGTATTTCAGGACTTATATAGAAAGGACACACGGGCTTCAGTGTTAATTATATTCATCTTTGCAAATATCCTGCTTTGTACTCAATTGAAAGAATATAATTCCTACAGATATATTGAAAATCAGGGACATATGTACTAAAATTTCATACTTTAGACTTACTCTTTTCTTCTGCAATTGCATATTAATTTCATTCTCTATAGTCTAAGATGGAAACTAAGTGACAACTTAATAAAATATTTACATTATGGTTTCATTATTTGTTATAGAGTAATATAATATCATCTTATTATTTGATCATTGATTTTTGGCTCAGATATTTTTTGTTTGTCTTTTTCATTCCAAATAACTAAGCATTATATATTGGGTTCAACTTCTCCCATGGATACCTGTCCTCACTGAAAGATTAGGATAAATTAGCACAGAGGAAATCTACCATTACAAAAATAATTCATTCCATTCAAATTCACTGAAAATGACTACAGTCTTTAGAATGCAGGATTGGCCAAACAACCAACCACAAACATAAACAAAGTTCAACTTTTTCATTTTCTGTTGGAAAGAGTTGAAGGTGTTATTAACAGAATGCATAAGCATAAAGCTGAAGGACCACATTTGCTGTAAGGTTTGTCTTCCCTAGTAAGCATATGGTGTAGCATTCTGATCAAATCACTGAACCTAAGATAATTAGTGTGGCAGATTAAATTGGGAAAATTGAAGTCCTAAGAAATTACTTGATGATGAATTCAGTCAGTGTTGGTTATGTTAATAAAACCAGAAAGTTTCATTAAGCACAATTTCAAATCTTTGTTTTCAAATTGAGGAAGGCAGAAACTGTATTTCATATGTTTCTTGAAATAGTGACATCAATGAAGGTGAGACAGAGCAAAGTCATTCACCTTGTTGCTGGATGCAAAGAGAGATAACCAATAGCCATACAACTTACACAGGACATACCCTTTAGGGCCATACTTTAAACAACCTGCTTCCTTTCGCTCTAAGTCCTATAAACCCAATTAAATTAAATTAAGTCAGTTCCTATGAATCCAATTAAAATCACACCAATGGTCTAATTTTTTCATGAGCATAAACATCTAAAATCTATTCACTTCCCACAAGTCCATTAGCTGACAGTGAAGTCATCAGTTCATGACTGTGGATGATATACTATAAAATCAACAACACAAAATCAAACATTTTTATCTTATGGTCTATTATAATATGTGCTTTGAGCAGTTTTGTGTGACATAAGTGAATAATACCTGCACTAGATGCAGCATTATTTTTCAAAGACATTTCCTGTGGTCATTAAAAAAATAGCCCCATAGACTCGTTGGGAGAAGCATTATTTTAAAGCATTAGGACATGTGGTTCTGTTAGAGTAGGTGTGGTCTCTTTGGAGGAATTGCATCACTGTGGGTGGGCTTTGAGGTTTCAGAAGCTCAAGACAGGCCCAGTGGTTTACTCTCTCTTCCTGCTGCTGCAGAGATGTAGAAGTCTCAGCTAGCTCTCCAGCACCAAGTCTGCACTCATGTTGCCATGATGATAATGCATTAAATCACTGAACATGTAAGAAACTCCCAATTAAGTGCTTTCTTCTATTGGAGTTGCCAGTGTCATGACATCTCTTCACAGAGATAGAACTTGGACTATGACATTTTCCAGTTGTGTTCACTTGAAGTAGCATAGGTATCAAACTGCCATATTTAACTTGTTATATGCCTGGCTGTAATATAACTGTCCCTAGGTAGATTTAAGGGACTATCAGTTCACTCAGGAAAGACAGCACTGCAAAGACTAAAGAGACGACACAGTCCATGTTCAGCTTGGTGGTCTAATCAGTTCATCAGGATTATTTGTAGAAGAATGGATGATTTATATGCATGTACATCATCAGGAAATCATGTGAGAAACTTGGGGCAGTTGTATTGCTGAAAATGCATACCATAGATGATTCTTAAAAGCTGTATCACTGAAGATTGAGACTGTACAACTGAAAAAAAAAATTTCACAACCAGAGTGTCCTCTAGCAGACAATTATTTGTTTCTTAAAGAACTTTAGCCATGAATGGGCCTTCGTATATACATTCATATATATATA
>CABHPQ010135101.1:0-21834 GCA_902168405.1 Peromyscus aztecus
CACTTTACTACCTTTATTTCTTGTACCTGTGGATAGACTTGTAGGGACTTTTCATGAACTTCTTACCACTGTCCTGTAACAAAGGATGTCACATCAGTCCTACTGAATGACACATGCCAGGTTCATATCATATCACTCACATTCATTCATCTTGAAAAAGGGTGTAAAACTGATGCCATCAGTGTACCATCAGCTGGGATATTTTATACTTTGTACTGATGGACCAGCTTTGTTTCAAAATAGTATTTTTCTTCGCTGTTTTGTATAATTTTGTTTGTATAGATTCATATTCTATGACTATTCTTCTAGAGGAGAAAGCCTATAGAAACTGATTTCTATCTACCCTCTGCAACTGACAACTAACGTTACAGGTACAGAAATGCATTTAGGCCCAGAAAAAGAACAGTAATTATTTTCATTGGACTGGAATCAAATTAGCATATTAATTTCTTACTTTTTAATATTAGCTTTATGCATCTGTGTCAGTCATCTTTTGAAAATTTCATGGCTAAATTTATTTCTCTTAACTAATTAATGTTTATATTATATGGCATTAAGGATTGAATTTAGGGTCTCACATGTGCTAGGCAAGTTATTTACCACCAACAATTTGCCCAGTCATATATATAATACATAGAGTATAGTTTTCTGTGTTTTAATAGGATAGTCTATATCAACCTGTAGTCACAATACAACACTACTCTTATTGATAGTAAAATGCTGCTTTCAAATTTTAGCATTTGTCTCAATTTATTTCTTTTTACAAAATATATTATCAGGTTCAATGAAATGGTTTCAAGTGTGTAAATATATATGTCTATATTCACATATATATGTATGTATATAGACATACACACACATATACTTTTTATTTTGATACAGGGTCTTTTAATTTATACGGGCTGGGTTTGAACTCATTTTGTTGCCCAGGATGGCCTTGAGATTGCAGCCTTCTGTCTTTCATGTCCTGAGTAGCCTCTCACTTCAGATCAGATCCATCTGAATTTCCTTCTTACATGTGCGTATTCCTATGTGTGTGGTGTAGTGTGTGCATATGCATACTTGTGGAGATCTGAGAACACCTCAGGCACAATCCACCTTTGGGGTTTTTTTGAGATGGGGTCTCTTACTAACCTGGAATTTACTCACCGGTCAAGTAAGCTAGGCTAGCTGGTCAGTTAGATGCAGGAGTCCATCCGTCCCTGCCTCCCCAGCTCTAGAACACCCTGACTTTTGGGATGTAAATTCTGGGGATCAAACTCAGACCTTCCTGCTAGAGGTAAGTACTTTACTGACTGAGCTATCTCTCCAGCCACGAAGACACATTACTGAAAGGAGCGAATGAAGGGCTTCAGTGCCATGTCTCTCCTAGAGTCCATAATGCATGTACTGCCATGATCTTGGGTTTAGTTTAAAATAGAAGGTGTGAATTAATCCGTCCTGGTCAAAGTGTGGTCCTCCCATTATTATGTCAGCTCACAGCCATCATCAAGGAGGTCCAATAAAGTGTTAAATTGTTAGTCTGTTACTCCCTGAGAATGCAGCCTTTTGAAATCGTGGAATGCTGTCCTCAGATGGAGGTGTAGAGTTATCTGATGCTGTGGCTCTTTGTGGAATTCTAGATGATTTTGTGGGTAAGATTAGAGACAATAATTCCTCTGTCTCTTGAGCCAACATACAAATGCAAACAAAGGCGTAGCTGCCATCTCTTCTGTTTTAGTGTCTTGTGGGCGCTCATGAAGAGGCAGTGTTTCTTTGCGAAAGCAGTTGTCAAGTTTCTGTTTCAGTTACACATATTAAATCATCTTGAAAAATAGTAAAATGTTATTTTTCAAATAACAACTCTTGTGAGTTTTCAAGTTCTAAATCCGATCTTCCTTCCATAAGAGTTACAGATGTTTAGACCTACAGCATGTACATCCTATCACGTATTACTTTAAGATGTGCAAGTGTGTGTCTTTCCAATGGCTGTTGATTCATAGGGCATGGAGTGTATTTGAACATCGCTGTGTCCTACAACAGGCGCAATATTTATTGGAAGGAATGGAAATGTTTTATTTATAAGCAACTTTCTTATAATTTTAGATTGTTGAACATTATTTTTTTGAAAATTATTTTATTGTCTGAAATAAGGATCACATGAGAATTAAAATGGTACATTTCTAATTTAGAAATAAAACTGTTACAGGTTATTTATTTTGTTATCACTTTCTAATGTGTTTGTCAAGTGTTTAATAATAGTTTCTCCATGAACCTATTTTAAGGCTATTTCTATAAACAGTTTATTTTTCTGGAACTATTTCTTTTCACCAAAGCACTACAGTCTTAGAGAACTCTGCAGCTCATTGACATCCGTAGTTCTGTATCACTTTACAGAGGATTTTAACTTCTTTTACCATCTGTCCTTTATCCAGCAGATGCATTATTGCATTTCTGAATGTATTCATCTACATCACCTTAGAATTATTTAGAAATTAAGTGCTTTAGATTCATTTTGTCCTTGTGATAAATGTAACTTTCTTTCATCAGTTAGAAATAATATGAAGTAGATTATGGTTTTAAATTTTAAAGGAATAAATTAAACTTTCTTGCTTAGGTCATTGAGTTGGAAAATCGGCTAAAGTCTTTTGAGAAAAAGTCAAGAAAATTAAAAGAGGGGAATAAGAAATTAAAGAAAGAAAACGATTTCCTGAAATCCCAGTTAAAACACTATCAAGAAGATTCCGAGGTGAGAGAAAGAGAGCTAGAGCACCTACTGAAGGTGAGTAAAGATGTAGAAGACGACAGAGGTGAACTTGAGAGCAAAATCACTGAGCTGGAGAGGGAAGTCACCACCCTGAGGAAACAGGTGGCAGACACTAAGGCTTTGAGAAATGAAAAGGAAGAGGCGGTGAGTCCAGGGAAGAAAGTGCACCATCCCACAGACCAAGCTAAATCTGCAATGGCCACCACAGATGTGAGAGCCCGGCAGTGTGACTGCAAGACAACCACTACCAAGGTGAAATTTAAAGCCGCCAAGAGAAAGATCTCTGTGGGTCGCCACCACACTGTTCTCAATCACTCCATCAAGGTTATGAGCCACTTTGAGAACCTCAGCAAGGACGGCTGGGAAGATGTGAGTGAAGGCAGGTAAGGCTCTCATTAACTTAGCTCTGTGGTGGGGACAGTGTGCATATGTAAAGCACTGGCAAATGGAGATTGAATTTCAACTACTGTCGATTTGGTATTCAGAAAAAATACTGTCAGAGCCTTTGAAATATCTTGGGAGGTCTTGTTCTGAGCTTATTGACTGAAATTTGCATGCAAAATTAGCCACAACTGCATGAGTATTTGAATAGGTGCCAGGAAACCCAAAAGAAGGCAATGCTTGATTTCTTCCAGTGATGCTATTTTCATGCAGTCATGAGGCTTGAAATTGACAGTTTGGCAGGTTGATTTAATTTGCTGGCCCTTTGCATATTCACCACTGACAGCTAAGGATTCCCAGGCAAGCCTACTAAGTCGGTTTAGTTATCTTGTGACATGCCAACCTGGGAGGAGAAACATTTTTCCCCCTTAATTTAGTTAGATAAATTTTGAATGACCCATTTCAGCTTGTTACCAGATGTCTACAAGCTGTTTAGCAGCCTTTAAATTAAGAACCATCTTCGCTAATTATTTCATGTGTGTATTATGGAAAGTCATTGTACAAACTTTAACTGGATGGAAGTTAAAATTTACTTAAGAGTTGTATAGATTTGTATTCTTGAGTCGTTTAGCCCCCATTGAATATCAAAAAGTGAATATTAGAAGTCTGTACATTTCCTGCTCTTACACCTGGCTGTACACTCATATACCCACTTGAAGCATAGAAGCAAAGGAACAGCAGCACCTCTTATTTATACCTGTGCAATAAAGACGTTCATTGTTAGAGTTACTAACAAGTTGTCCACTTGGCTGTGGTTTTAAATTTTCTTTCTTTTTCATAATAATATATACCTACGTTGATTTACTCTAGTTTTGTTTGTTTTAAGCTCTTCTGCAGTATTCTGTTTTAGATGTGGGATGACTGGGGATATTTTTCTTAGCCACAGGCATAGAAATGAAAATGACCTTAAAACATAATGGGAACTTTTGTGTGTGTGTGTGTGTGTGTGTGTGTGTGTGTGTGTGTGTGTGTGTATGGCGTGGGAGGTGATGCCTTTCCTTGCCTTCATAAGTAGCATGGCTCACATTCCTGTAGCAAAAGGCATACCAGAGAAAAAGAGCACATTTATTTTTCAAAGTTTTACATGACAGTGGAAGATGAATGAAAGCCCAAAGAATTGGAGGAAAGTTTCCATTTTAATGCTTAGCTTTCATGAAAAATGGACAGTTCTATAATAATGTAGATAAAAAGACACGTAGCTATATGATGTCCAAAATATGAGCAAAGGGCCAAGAAGGAGAGGTTCCGTGGCGTCATTCTGTTCAGGGTGTTCTAAGCCTCTGCATGGCACTCCTTCCCAGGCAGAGTGAGTCTTTTATGGACTGGGGGTCTTCTCTTACTGAGAATGGTAGATGAGGAGATTTCATTTCCCTGAGAAGCAGGCATAGGTTAGAGTAAGTTTATATTTTATGCTTTCTTTGGAGGAAAGGGTCTGTGTTAATTACTTTTCTATTGCTTGATAAAACATCATGATCAAGGCAACTTATAGAAGAAAGAGTTTAATGTTGTTTATGCTTGCAGAGGGTTGGAATCTATTATGGTGGGGACAGCATGCCAGCTGACAGACAGCACAAAGCAGACAGTAGATTGGAAGTGATATGAGGTTTCAACTCTCAAAGTCCACCCATAGTGACAGAACTTAATCCAGAAAGGCTGCACCACCTGAAGCTCACCAACAGTGCCACCAACCCAATACTGTGAGGGACATTTCTCATCCAAACCAGCACAAATGATCTACTGTTCGTCATTACTTGGGTTTATGCCATTTTGCTTTGGGGGAAAATAAAGAGTAAGAGAGAGGAAAGAAACTTTGTTTCTGAGCCTGTTTATCAGGTGTCCTAATGCTCTTTATATCAATGTTTTCCCAGTGGCAAAATGGCATAGGTTGTAGAATGGTTTTCTGAGCCTGAGCAACTGTTTGCACATTATAATAACAGAGAGGCCCTATTAAAGTTTCCAAGCTCAAACATTTTTTGAGGTGGACTAGAAGCATCCATTTTTTAAAATTTATTTTATTTTATTTTACAATATATTTCAACTTTACATATCAGCCATAGATTCCCCCGTTCTCCCCCCTCCCCCTGGCACACCCCCCATTTCCATCTCCTCCAAGGCAAAGACTCCCCCGAGGATTGAGATCAACCTGGTGGACTCAGTCCAGGCAGGCCTAGTCCCCTCCTCCCAGGCTGAGCCAAGAGTCTCTGCTAAGCCCCAGGTTTCAAACAGCCAATTCATGCACTGAGCACAGGACCTGGTTCAACTGCCTGGATGCCTCCCAAACAGATCAAGCCAATCAACTGTCTCACCCATTCAGAGGGCCTGATCCAGTTGGGGGCCCCTCAGCCATTGGTTCACAGTTCATGTGTTTCCATTCGTTTGGCCACTCGTCCCTGTATTCCATCCATCCCTGGTCCCAACAACTCTTGCTCTCATAAACCCTCCTCCTTCTCACCAATTGGACTCCTGGAGCTCCACCCGGGGCCTGACCGTGGGTATCTGCATCCAGTTCCCTCAGTCATTGGATGGGGTTTCTAGCACGACAATTAGGGTGTTTGGCCATCCTATCACCAGAGTGGGTCAGTTCAGGCTATTTCTCGACCATTGCCAGCAGTCTATTGTGGGGGCATCTCCGTGGATTTCTGTGGGCCTCTCTAGCACTTTGCTTCTTCCTCTTCTCATGTGGTCTTCATTTACCATGAACATTCCCTTGTGTTCCCTCTCTGTTCTTGATCCAGTTGGGATCTCCCGCTCCCCCAAGTTCTCTTTCCCTCGCCCCTTGCCCCTCATTACCCCTACTCACGTCCAGACTGTTCATGTAGATCTCATCCATTTCTCCATCATTGGGCCATCCCCGTGTCTTTCTTGGGGTCCTGTTTTCCAGGTAGCCTCCCTGGTGTTGTGAGTAGCCGTCCAGTCATCCTTGTTCCACAACTAGTATTCTCCTATGAGTGGGTACATACCATATTTGTCTTTCTGAGTCTGGGTTACCTCACTCAGGAGGATTTTTTCTAGATCTGTCCATTTGCCTGCAAACCTCATGATGACCACTCTTGGGCATATACCCAAGGAATGCTCAATCATATCACAAGGGCACTTGCTCAGCTATGTTCATATCAGCATTATTTGTAATAGCCAGAACCTGGAAACAACCTAGATGCCCTTCAACCGAAGAATGGATAAACAAACTGTGGTACATATACACAATGGAGTACTACTCAGTAGAAGCATCCATTTTATTTGAAGATTGTTACCTGGTTCCAGTGTGCTGGTAGGTTTGGGAAACGTTTTAAATGATTATAAAATGAAGTTCCTAGTCTTTAGGAAGGTAAAGAAACTATAAAGGCATGTTTATGGGCCAAGTGAGATAGCTCCCTGTGTAAAGATGCTGCTGTACCAAGCCTGATGACGTTACTGTGGGAGAAGGAGAAAACCAACTCCTGGGAACTGTCCTCTGATCATCACAGGTGTTTCATGGCATGAAAGTGCACATGGGTACACACACACAGAGACAGAGACAGAGAGAAAGAAACAGAGAGAGTCCTCTAATCATCACAGGTGCTTCATGGCATGCAAGTGCACATGGGTACACACACACAGAGACAGAGACAGAAAGAAACAGAGAGAGTCCTCTAATCATCACAGGTGCATCATGGCATGCAAGTGCACATGGGTACACACACAAACACACACACACACACACACACACACAGAGAGAGACAGAGACAGAGAGAAAAAGAGTCATCTGATCATCACACGTGCATTATAGCATATATGTGCACATGTATACACAGAGAAAGAGAGAGAGAGAGAGAGAGAGAGAGAGAGAGAGAGAGAGAGAGAGAGAGGTGGTGATATATTGTGTACCCTAATAAAATTTGTTAAAGATCAGGGAACAGAGCAAGCCACTAGATTAAACACAGATGCCAGGCAGTGGTGGCACACACCTTTAATCCTAGCACTTGGGAGGCAGAGATCTGGAGCTCTGTGAGTTCAAAGTGACCCTGGATTACACGAGATTGATTCAGTCTAGGAGAGAAACAGAGCCGGGCAGTGGTGACACACACCTTTAATCCAAGCACATGGGAGTCACACTCCTTTAATCCAGCACTAGGGAGGAAGTGATATGGGTGGGTGGAGAAAGGTACATAAGGTGTGAGGAGACAGGATCTAAGGCTTTTCGGCTGGAGCCTTTTCAGCTGAAGCCTTTTCAGCTGGACTCCTTTTGGCTGAGGACTCAGAGACATTCAGTCAGAAAATTCGTGGAGTTGGTGAGGTGAGACATGGCAGTGACTTGTTCCTTTGTCTCTCTGATATTTCAGCATTTACCTCAATATCTGGCTCAAGGATTTTTTATTAAAAGGCCATTTAGAAATTTATGCAACAGAGAGACAGAGAAAGAGACAGAGAGAGATTTAAAAAAACATATTTATGAAGGCAAAGCCAGAAGATCAAATCTGTATTTTCTCTTTCTTTTTACATTTTCTCAATTTCTTTTTCCCTAGTCTCACAAGTGGTTGTAAACAAAATAGAACCTAACTCAGAATCCACTAAATATTTATCCATATCTTCAAGGAAAATCTAGTGTCAGCTGAAATCTGTACCTCAACAATATAATACCCCTGTACTTTTCATAATATATTGGTATAGTTTATTTATGTCTGAGTCTATGTATATTGATAAATACATAAAAGTTAGGTAATATATTCAATTTCAATTTCATCGTATCAGTGCATGTTCATATGGCCATATGTTTTGAAGAAATATCACTGTATTTTTTAAATATAAGAATATCATCTAAGTTGTTCAGCAGTGTAACTCATTTTGGCACAGTGATGTTGTTACACTTCCTGCTCCACAGAACAGTCTCAGAAACTATTTAGCTGCAAAGAATTCTCACACATTAGAAATTACGCAGTGGAATATCACAGACATTCACAAGAGTCTATTTCTTGTAGTTTTCTGTAGTGTGGGCCTTAGTTTTTTGTCATCCTGACATAGGCTAGAGTTATCTGGGAAAAAGAACCCAGTTGAAAAAAGTATTTCTGTCAGATTACTTGTAGGCCTGTCAGCCTGTAGGGTATTGTGTTGATTAATGATAGGTGTGGGAGGGCCCAGCTCACTGTGGACAGTGCCACACCTGGGCACATGGTCCCAGGATGCATAAGAAAGCAGGTTGAGCAAACTATGGGGAGCAAGCCAGTAAGCAGCGTTCCTCCATACCCTCTGCTCTAGTTCCTGCCTGGACTTCTCTCAACAAAGGAGTGTGACCTGAGAGCCCTAAGATGAAATAAGTCCCTTCTTTCCCAAGTTGCTTTTGGTCACGGTACTGTATCTCAGCAATAGAAACCCTAAGACATATAGTGTAAGAAGATTATTTGGATACTAAGAAAAATGGAACTTAGTCAAATGTATGTAATATACAATAACATTACATAGTCATCACTTGTTGTTTATTCCATACAGTTTATAAGAACATGTTTATTCTTGTTGCTTTTGCATGATAAAACACTCTGACCAAAAGCAGCTTCAGAAAAACAAGGGGGATGGATTATATGTTTGACCCTTCTGGTCTCAGTCCATCATTGAGGAATGTCACAAGCAAGAACTTCAGGAACTGAAGCAGAGACCATAGAGCAGTGCTGTTCCAGCTACTCACTGACTCATGCTCAGCCAGCTGGCTTATACACCAGGGTCCACCTGCCTAGGGATGTGGTTGTCCGAGGTGGCCTGGGCTCTTCCCCCTCCATAAGCAAAAAAAATATCTCACAGACAAACCACAGGCCAGTCTGATAGAGGCAATCCTTCAATAGACAGTATCAGCTATCCACCACCATGTTCATTCAGTTACAATGAAGGAAGAAGAGCAGAAGTTCATAAGCCAGATTGAGAAAGACAAGGACTGTTTTCTAATGTGTGGACTAGGGATTAAAATGTCAACTCTTGTCTGCCTGTCTGTAGCTATCTCTCTGACATGAAAGTATGATAGGGAATATGAGGAGCAATGAAGAGGTCTACAGATACAGACAGGAAGAGGGGAGGCGAGACGGCACTGGGAGGAAGTGTGTCATATGTATTTACATATAAATTATTATTTGTATATATTCATGTACATACTGTGTGTGCCAGATGAAAGCAAACGCAGGACTCCATGGAATACAGAGGTAGAAAGGAGACTGTTTGGAGAGTCTATAGAGATCATGGAGAGGACAGCAGGAGGGTAAGGCAAAGGTGTGGCCTTGTTGAGGGGGCGTGGCAGTGAGAGTGGACATTTCTAGTTAGCGTGCTCGTACCCCCACCTCATGGGGGTTGTCTCAACATGTAAGCTTGCAGCTACTGCACCAGCACCATAATGCCTGCTGCTTGTCTGCCACTATGCTCCCCGCCAGGACAGTCATGGCCTTGGCCTCTGAACTGTAAGCAAGTCCCCACTTAAATGCTTTTTTTCCATGAGTTACCTTGGTCATGGTGTTTCTTCACAGCAACAGAAAAGTAACTAAAATGCCTTGAACTGTGTCTTTTCTAGTTATATTAAAACAAGGCACTGTGATCGCTTCCTTGGTTCCTAACTGTAGTGAAAGTCTGGTGTGTGAATAGCTGTTCATGCTGGAGGACTCCTGTCAGCGTCCATGTTCTCCTCTGCCTTTCTCTATGAGTCTATGAGAGTTAATCTTAGGTATTAGCTTGGAGGGTGTGCTCAGATGACGTTAACATTTCAGTGAGTGAGCACTAGGTCATACATCCTGTTTACTAGGATGGAGCTTGGTCAGATCCACACAGATTGAATACTGAGTAGAAGACAACCAGATGGTCCAGGGAGCTTCTGAAAAGTCCAAGAGTCACTTTATAGAGCTGCATGGTATGTTCTTCAGTTAGCAGCAGTTTTCCATTAAAACACTCGATAAAGCTCAGAGGGGGAGCAGATTTTTTTTAAGTATCTTTGGAGACAGTGTCTCCGGCATCGCAGGCTGGCTTCAAAATCCTGATCCTCCTACCTTCTCCTCCCAAGTGCTCAGATTTTTTTAATCCATGCAAATTCCTTTTCAAAATTAAGAATAGGAATTACGACTAGGAAGCAGGGAAGAATTAATTCTCTAGTGACTCCTTCAGCTTTCCGCTGTTCCATCAGCTCCCCTGGAAACGGCCTGTAGGTCTCCAGGCTGGAACTGGACCATTAGTTCCCCATACACAGTGTAGTCCTGCCATTTTTGGGATGTAGTCACACTATTGGCACTTCTGGATCTCCAGTCTGCTGGCCTACACAGCAGATTTTGAACTTCCTGGACTCCATGATAACATGATCTAACTCCTGAAATGCACATTCATCTAAAGCCTCTGGAAAGTCACAAGTAATGTACCTCATTACCATCCATCGTCCATCATTTCTTTCAAAAGAAAGCAGTGAGGTTTGACACTAAATACTGGGAGAGTAAGTCACATGAAGTGTCTTTTTTTATATCAAAACCTTTGAAGCAAAAATTGGAAGATTAATGATAGGGAGTTTCATGGGAGTTAGTTAGATGGAACTTTTGGAACAGGATCAGCCCCTACACCTGGGAGCAGAATGACCCATCATGTGGCTATTGCCTGTTATCCAGGTATTTCTGTTTTATGTAATGAACAGACTAGCTAGCTGTGGCAGCAGAGGCCACAGCTTAGCATGAGTCCAAGACGACTGGCTTCTCACTAACACCCACCTGACTACTGACATTTAATATTAAACAGAAGCTAATTCAAACCCCCAATGTGGCAGTGTTCTCCATTTGAGATAGCCAGCCTCTTAGCCGCTAGGTGATTACAGTGAACCTCTTCCATTATAAGTGGCATCAAGTTGTTTCCTGATAACAGATAGTTGTTTTGTGCATGCATTTTCCTTTAGACTTTTGTAAATGCCACCATCATTGGACTTGCATATATATTCCTATATCTTATATAACATTCCACAGAGTTGAAGACATTTGCTAGCAAAGGATATGTGATAATGAACTATATCATGGAATTTTCTGGTCTTCACATTTTAGAACAGTGGATATGCTATGGCACCATCTAGAAGACATTGAGTATAGGGAGTACCTTTAATTAGTATTTCTTTTTATTTCATTGCTAGCAATGCATAGTTTCAAGGATAAATCTTACAGGTTAAAGTTGTCCTCTATGGCCATTTAACCAAATAACTCACTGGAGATTTTGCTTCTCATCATTATGACCTTGAGTTTAGTAGTTTGAAGATTGTAATGGTTTATTTTGGTTGTCATCCTGACAAGTAGGAATGGGGATTGCAGTTGAGGAACTTCCTCCACCACATTAGCTTGTGGGCATGTCTGTGAGGCGTTTTATTGATTTCTAATTGTTATAAGAGGCCCCATTCCACTGTGGGTGGTACTGTCCCTTGGCAGTTGGGCCTAGATTATGTAAGGAAGGCAGCCAAATGTGAGCCTGGGAGCAAGCCAGTTATCAGGAGCCCTCCATGGTTTAGGGCCCAGGCTTCTTCCTTGAGTTCCAGGCCTGGCTTCCCTCAATGATGGACTGTTACCTATAACCTGAAACAAATGTTTTCCTCTCCATATTGCTGTTGGTCATTCTGGTTTTTTCCCAACAACAGAAAAACAAGGATCCTATTACTCATGGCAGAATAACATTCCCTTGGGAATAACACTGCTGTTGGTAGAGGCAGTAGCTAGGACTGTTTCCACTTAGCTCTTCAGTCTACTGTATTCACAGTAAGCAGAGGGAGACACCATATTAGTCACATCTATTACCCTAATTGAGATGGAATTAGAACCATGTCTGGAAATCAGAAGATTGGCTGTACCTGTCACTACTCTTGTGTCTCTTGTGTCTTGTAGCCCTTGGTGGCAAAAATCTCAAAGCATTCTTTATTCCGTATTTCCAATTTTTTTATACCTCATCATTTTTCCAGATCATTTGTTTTTTTCTATGTGACCATATTGTCAAATGCGAAGGGCAGCTTTCCGTGCTCGCCTCATTTGACTGTCAACGCATCCTGATAGAGTTGATTTCCACACTCTGCCATGCTCTGCTTTGTATGTGCTGATCACTGACACAGCCAGTTTCTTCAATGAAACTCAGCCACAGCACCATGAGGACAGTCATGGACTGTGCTATTTACTATTTTCTTCCCCCATCCCTCCCTCCCATCTCTTTGTTTTTAGGAGTTCGAATCCTTGGATACATTAATCTACATTTTTCTGTAATTTCATAGTATTTGTTAATATAATCCTTTAATCTTTAATTAATGTTGTCATTGCAACCACCCCTAAATTTAAATAAACATCGTAGGCCTCAATGCTGAATTTAAGATTAATTAGGCTAAAAGTCAGCTTAACATTGTACTTTGTGTCTGATTTCCTAAACCGTACCCCTGAGCTTCCCCACACAGAATTCCTTTATAAATAATGACAGTTCTTTTACTTACAATGAACAAAAACTTGGAATCATCTTTGAGTCCAGTCCTCGTTCCCAACATCCAATCAATTGGGAAATTATTATGACTTTCTTCTAAAAACACTCTGACTGCCCTCGCCACTTCTGTTGTTACAGCCTGCCATGCATTTCATCATTTGTCCAGCTTCCTAACCAGGACGTCCTAACCAGTCTGTCTGGTTACCTGACGTGCTACTTCATCCTGTTGAGCAGGGACACCTCCCTCAGCTGTGCCCCTGCCTTCTGTGGGGCATGCATTTCTTAGTCATCCATGTACTTATGCCCCTTCTCTAGGACTGCCCTGAAGGCCATTCTCTTCCAAACCTTGTCTTCATTTTGCATCTTGGACTCTGGATTTCTTCCTCTTCCTCTGCTTAGTTTGGTTTTCCAATGGCTCTTCTTACCTTTTAGCACACTGCATAACCTTTCAAACATATTGTATTTAGTGTCTGCTTTTTTTCTGCCTAGAATATGTGTTTTCTCAGGGCTAATTATTGTAGAACTCCCTCATCAGTGAGTGTATCCTGCATGCATGAAACACTGTATACACTTAGTCATTCTTTGAAAAGGAGTAAATGGGAGGAAAATAAAAGACTGCCCCATCTCTAAAGCCATTCTACCTCAAAGAGATACTTTCAATAGATTGTATCACTAAACATATGACTAAATATAATGATCATGCCACTTTCTGTAGTGATATTTGCTCTGCCCATGACCTTGGGCTATATGGCCTGAAGGAGACAGTGCTTCCTGCCGTTGTATGTGACCTCTTACAAGGAGCTGGGAGAAGGGTCACATGCCCCTCCTCCCTGATCCTTTCTTCGAGGTGGGTTCACTCCTAGTCAGATCAGAGGACGAATGCAGCTGTCTACTCTGTTCTGTATTCTTGAGTGTATTTCCTCAATTTACATCTTAATAAAGTCTGTTACCTATTTAATAGACTCACATGGATTGATCATAATAACTTTCCACATTTTAGACATTGCATGTTGAATTCTTGCTAAGTTTTGAACGAACAGAAAGGGAGGAGAGGAAATTACAAATAGAAATATCAATATTAGTAAAATAACAGAATAAGTAAGTATACTGAGTCTACTGTTCTGAGTCAGTCATGCTGAATTTCAGAATATTGAAAGAATTTATAAATTTTGTAAATTGCTATTCTGACATTTAAAAATATAACAGAAAGAAGAAATTATTTAAATCAAACCTAAGTAAGGCATCAATACATTATAAAAAGCGCCATTCATAAATATTTTAAAAAGAAGATCTGGGACTGGGAAAATGACTCAGACAGGAAACAATCTTCCACACAAGTCCTGATCCCCAGCACCCATGAAAAGGTCATGCTTTATGACACACAAAAATCTCTTTTATGGGGGAGGTGGGGTGCTGAAGAGACAGGTGGATCCTAGAGCTCACTGGCCATAGAGTTTATTCAATTGGTGAGCTCTGGACTCAGTGAGAGAACTTGTCTCTAAAAAGAAAGTTAAGAGCAACTGGGGAAAACACAGGATATAAACTTCAGGCCTCCACAGACATTCACACACAACACATACACACACACACACACACACACACACACACACACACACACACACACAGCTGATTTCTGTAAGTCTGCATGGGTTCTTCCAAGGAAATTCTTATCAGGCTGATCTATGTCTTTTTTCTGTTCTCCCCACACTGAGGACTGAATCATAACTAAGTGCTGTACCCCTTACCTGTTGCCCTGCCCACATCTTCTGTTTTTTTAAAGCACTATTACACTGACTAATGGTGTAGCTGAACCCTAACAAAGCTTGTTTATCAACTTTGTCATTAAAATAGCGTCCAAAAAGCAGAAAATAGGTACAAATATAAGGGGTGGAAAATACAATTTAGAATCATGATTCCCAGAGATCTTAGCAGACTGGGAATATACAGTTATACAAAAGACTAGAGATCAGGCTGCATGAGTACAAAATGCCAGTTGTTTGGCTACTGTGGAAGAAATAAGATATTTAATAGTCTATATGTAGAAATTCTGTATGAGTCTATTTTAGAATGGACATGCCAGAGAGACTACACAATTGTAGTCTTCAGAAGTTATTCTAAGTAACACTTAGTGGACAGTTCTTAGGATGTGAATTTGAATTCTTGTCATGTTTTTACATCAGCATAAGCTAGTGCATGTTCTAGAGTGACCAAGGCAGTAAAACACCTCAAAATCATTTCCATTAGGAAGATTAGAACAAGCCATGAGTTTTTTTTTTCCTAAAGATGTCTCAAGGAGTATGTATCCATGTAAATAGTTCAAATATATCCATGTGAAAGTTACTTTCATGTCCTCCTCACCCTTAAAATTTCTACTTCTTTGTTTTTAAAATAATTTTAATGGCAGATATCTATTCAACATGGTACTGAGTTATTTTTTCATACAAGTCTCTGATATGCTCTGAGCATATTCCACCCATTCTCCCCTTCACTTTCTGTTGTTTCCCTAAATAGTTTTACACCGTCTGTTTTAGTCTCTGTTCCATTGCTGTGAAGAGGCACCATGACCAGAGTAACCATTATAAAAGAAAAAATCATTTAATCAGAGGCTGGCTTACAGTTTCAGAAACTTAGTCCATGATCATCATGGCCGGGAGTATGGCAACATACAGGCATGTATGGTCCTGGAGAAGAAACTGAGAGCTTTACATTCTGATCCTCAGGCAACAGGCAGAGAGAGAGACTGGGCCTGGCATTGGTTTTGAAACTTCAAAGCCCACCTTCAGTAATACACTTCCTCCAACATGGCCTCATCTACTCCAACAAGGTCACCCACCCCTCCTAATAATTCTAGTCATTTTAAACAGTTCTGCTCCCTGGTGATAAGCATTCAAATCTATGAGCCTCTGTGAGCCATTCTTATTCAAACCACCACACCTACTATCATGTCAGATGTGCTTTTATGTATCTATGTATAACCTTATTTGTGAATAAGAGAAAACATGGGATCTGTCTTTCTGAAAATGACTTTGTTGCTTAGTGATTATCTCCAGTTGCATCCATTTTCTTCCAAACAACACTTCATTCTTTCTGGTGGAAAAGAATTTCACTGTGTCTTTTATATCATATACATCATCTTCATCCATTCCTGTTGATGGACACTCAGTTTGCTTCCATAGCTTAGCTATTGTGAGCAGTGCTGCAGGAACATTATGCAAGTATTTCTTTGGTATATAGACTTGACGTTCTTTGGGTAAGTTCCCAGGAGTGGTCTAACTGGATTGCATGGGAGGTCTAGTTTTATTTTTTGAACTTTTATGCTGATTTCCCCAGTGATTTGGAATAGTTTTCATTCTCATAGGCATTATATGAGAGTTCTCTTTTGTTGACATTCTTGCCAGAATTTGTTGTTATTTGTTTTTGTAATGACTTCCATTCTGTCTGGAGTGAGATGGCCTCTTAATGTTTTAATTTGCATGTCTGTAATGGCTAGTAAATGACCTTCAAAATGTCTAATCTCTTTATGGCTTAATTTGTTTTTCTCTTGAACACATCACTACTAGCGTGTGTTCTTATTTGGTTTCATTTTCCAAATTGTTAGGATGTCACAAGTGACGAGGCAGTGTTTCCAGTTGGTTCCCCTATTTTATTGACTTAGTACTTTAACGCTCACGTGACCAAAGCTCCTGGTTCCTAATGGATGAACTATTTCCATCATAAGGAGTGAAACTATAGCCCATGGTAGAAACCCAAAAGATAAAATTTTTATTCCTGGTACGAAATTTTTCTGTTAAAAGGAAATAATTAAACTCTGTGTGCCCTGCCTCAGAAACTCTGACAGAGAGGCAGCACACGCGTCCTGTGCTGCTCTCCACAGAAGTGCTGCCGAAGCAGAGTGGGGGTGGGGGGTGGGGGGTGGGGGGTGGGTGGATGTTGAGGCCAGATGACATTCCTTAAGTCTGTGAACAAGTGTAAGTGGATTTTAATACTGAGAACGAGTACGTGCTTAAACTAGACTTACAGCTTCGTATATGATCTATGGTATAATACCATTTGGCCATCAAATTTAGAGAAGTGTATATGTGAGTGTGTTTTGTTGGGGTTTGTAGCCTCATTCCCCACCCCACCCCCTTTTATTTAAAGCAGTGATTCTGAGACACACTCTCAAAATTTGGGAACAATTATTGTGGAAACATCTGAGAAGATAAGCCCTATAAAAGACGGTGGAGACCAGAAAGAAACTGAAGAAACAGAAGACAGCTGTGCCCAGGAAAGGGCAGTGCAGACAGACTCACGGGACTCGGAGGGCAAGGCCTTGACGGTAACTAGAGCTTAGCGGAGTTCCGCGTGTCCTTAACTTTGTCCTCTCTGTATAACTTAAATCGATACATCGTGCCATTGATGCAATTTGAATGCCTAAAAATGGTCTTCTTGAAAATAGACAGTAAAAATACTCACTTTTGAATCATTTTCAAAACCAGTTTGCTATATATGTAAGACAAAATGAAAATAAACACTGTGCTTATAAATCTCAAGTTATTCTTATCTCAGACAAAGGAAATAATGAAAAACTAGTAATAAGTTTGTAATTGTTTTTAAGAATATGAAATATAATAAGAAATTTATATTTTTTTAGCTTTCATTATGATAAAGTTGTTTATTCTTACTATGTTCCTGCTACCTGACTAATGATAACTAGGTAGTTTCTACAGAAATTATTATTTGGGGCCGAGGCAGGAGGATCAAGAGTATTAGGCCAGCTTAACCTAGTTTACATAGTGAGAGACCTTAGCTTACAAAATTTTTTTAAAATCTTTTTTGTTGGTGCTTTTTTTTTTACACATTACTTGATGGACCATTTTGTTTAGTTGTAATTATACATTTTTAGCCTCATGAGTTTGTAAACAGAAGAAACTCAAGTTCTCATTGTCATGGTAAGCAAATGTAAATTCCTTTGATTAAATCTACACATGATTTTAACAGAAAATAAATAACCAAATTGTAGCCAATGCTTTTGGAAAATATTAGACTCCCTCACTAACCCCTGGAATAACCATTGTCTTGACTTTAATTCAATCACTTCCTTTTTTAGGGTTATGATTAAGTTCCTTCTCTGGGGCTTTATGAAGTAGGTCATGGAAAGCCTCTGATGCCTGGCTTCTCTTCTTCACTACCACTCAGAGTTCATTCATTTTTAGTTCTGTAAATAGTACTTCATTGTCTGAATGTGCCACACATTGTCAAATATACTGTTGGAATTTGAGAGGCTTCCCTTCAGATTTTCTGTAAATAATGTTGCAATGAATATTCTTGTATATTCCATTTATTGCATAAATGTGGACATTTCTGTAGTAAAACTAAAACATGAATTACTGCTCCTTTGGATGATGAGTTTCTGAGATTATGGTTGGCATTTTTTACTTGCTTAAGTATGAGACCACTTCTCTGCACACCCCAGGTGTTAATGTAAATCTCTAACATACACTTAGTATGTTAGACACTCTCATTTCACCCACTTGTGTGTTTCGAGGTTTATCAGTGAGAGTTTTCTGTGATTACCAAGATATTGAGAGATATTGAGCCTTTTCTTTGTGGTTATCGACCATTTGTAATTCATTACTAAACTGCTTTTTATGTCTATTTTATAAGCAAATTATCTATATTTTTCTTATATATAGAATATGCCAGGTATGGGATTTTCTTATATATATATAATATTACATATAATATATATTTCAGTATATTTGAAAAATATTAGACTCCGTCAACATTTATATATGTATCTTTTCCTATGCCTTTTGCCCTACTAGATGGTGCTTTTTAAATAACATATTAATTCTAATATGGTACAATTTATCAATTTTCCCTTTATGTAGATAGGAAGATAGAGACACAAACTACTCTGAAATTTGAAAGAAAAGGAAAAAAATTAGATGGGAACCTCAGGTCTTGAGGTTCAACATAATGTTGAATTCTCTGAGTTCCCTGTGTGCTGGCTTAGACACTGAGACACCTGTAACCTGTTAACTGTAATAAATAGAGATGATAAAAGTCCCTAATTACATTGTGCTCTTTCCAGTCAGAGGATGATGAGAGGGTTAGCCTAACAAGACAGAAAACTTTACATAACTGCCTTATATCAGCCAAACACCATGGAAAATACAACTCCATGTCTGCCTCCAACATTAAAGACCTATTGGATACCTAGACTCTGCTGTCATTTGTAAGGAGGCAGCTCTTATCTCTCCTCCTCCTCCTATCTGGATAAAGTGTTAGAGGACCCAGGGGAGCCTTGACCCCTTCTTCATTGCATGGAGACTACAGAGAAGTTCTGAGCATCTGTCACCATCTGAGAGATCCCCTTTCTTTCCTAGCAAGTGATGTCATGAGCCAAGCACAGAGAAGACAGTTTTCATTGCCTCATACCTAACAAGCCCCCAAGCCTCCTTGTGTTGTCACAGTAGGCCAGGTGGGAGCAATAACAAGACTGTCCGTCTTCCAGCTTCCGTAGTGAAGGCAGAGGCCCATTGCAGAGCCTGAACCTGCACCCTGCAAAGCAGTAATGATGTGCCCCTCTTCACTGTGGCTTCTCTAGAGATGACTACCATTCTCCACTTGTATAATTGATGTTGTGCCTCTTGTCTCAACAGTGTAATTGGAGAAGTCTGTTCCAACAAAATGCAAATAATATCAAGAGTCTTCACACAGTACCCCAACTATTCAGAGTGGAAATCACTCATCATATTAAGAACAAATGATACTGCAGCTTATATAAGAAAAATCAATCAACAAAAGACAAAAACCTGACACTAGATAGGATGTATATAATATATATGATATTCCTTTTAAACAAACTGTCACTGTAAGGTGCTTCAATGAGTAATTATGGACAGGTTACAACAAGAAAAAAAAAACAGAGCCTGTTAATAAAGAGTCTCCGCAAAGAAGTAACGATATTGAAAAATCCAATTAAAAATTACAAAACTGAAAAATCTGGTTTTTATTTGCCCCACAGAGGGTGGCATAAACCCTCACTCTCCCAAACATTTCCATTATAAAATGGGATGACACCGTACACCTCAGAGGGTAGGAAGCTTTATTATCCACATAGTGGAATGCTGAGTCTAGAAGTAAATCTGCATAATTTTTAGCAACTGATCTTTGAGGAAGATGAAATGGATATTTCAATTAAGGAAGGGCAGTCTTTTTGACAAATAGCAGAATCAGCTGGCTATTCCTAAGCAAAAACAGGAATATATACCTAAACCTCAAACCTTATGTGTAAGTTAACTTGATGCATAATGTATAAAAGTGTGACATTTAAGTTACAAAACTCAGTGAAGGAAATGTAAGATAAAAATCTTCAGAACTAGGATTTGATGAATAAAGACTTTTTAGACCTGATACCAATCCAAAATCCCTAGGTTAGGTTACATTAAAATTAACTTTTGCAAAGCAGAAGTTCCTGCTTAGAACGTGAGACAGGATGGCCGGTGCCCGGTATCTGATAAAGGTTTCACGCGTTGAGTCATGTAAAGAACTCTCAAACTCCAGCCACAAAAGATACAGCAATCCAATTGAGAGTGGGCAAGGCATGAACAGGCAGTTCACCCAAAAAGATACCCCGGGTGGCAAATAAGTACACAAAAAGTTGTTTGGCATCACTAGCCTTTCAGGAAATGCAGGTTAGGATCACAAAGGAGAGCTCAATGAACAAGACAATCCCAAGAGCTGACAAAGATGCAGAGGAAGTGGAGCTCAGGCTTTGCTGGTTTGATTTTGGAATGCAACAATGTAGCTTTCCAGAAAATTCCCTGATAGTTTCTGGAAAATTATAACTACCACTTATACCAAACTGTAACTGCAACCCAGTTGTCACACTCTTAGATACTAATCCCAGGAAAATAAACAGTGTTTACCAGATGTAGTGGGATAGGAAGTCTTTCAGTGGTTCCTGGAAGAGACACGGAAAAAAGCAGGGGACTGATGCCACAACTGACACCCCCATTTAGCTCCCTGAAGCCAGGCTGGCTTGGAGCTCCCCACGTGAGCCCTGCTGGTCTGCAGCTTGAGGTGATCTTCTTGTCTTGGTCTCCCAAATATGAGCCACCTCTCCTAGCGTGAAAGCAAGAAAAAGGTTGTTATTGCTCTTTGAGCTTCATTTGCCCTTCGCTTCTCATGTCTACATTCAAACAGAACAGGAGAAGCCTCCAAGCCAAGCACCCAGGCTACGGAGACTCTGTCATTAACTAGCCAAGTCTTATTGCCCTTGCTTTATTTATTCCTACTTTTTACAACTGTCCATAGGTTAAATTCTTCTTTTCAGTTGATTTCGTGTCTATATCTTCTACCTGATAGTAGTTCAGCATTAAATTTATTGTACATATTAAAATATAAATTCAGATTGATTTCTGAGGATATAATCGAGGAATCAATTACAGAATTTTGTTGTCCATACATTTTGTCTACTTAAATATACTTTAAGTGACATGTGAATTTGTTTGACAATGTCATTGAGTAGTAACCATTTTTTTTCCTGGAACTTTCAAATGTAGGATACTTCTCATTATAAGAATACCAAGAAAATGGCTTTTCAAAAGAAAAGTGGAAGCATGCAGAAGAGTTTACATACAGTGGTTCCTGCCAGAGGTAAGAGTGTAATAAGAAACTAACAGTGTCTTTATAAATGTAATCTGATCTTTTTAAATTATGAGCAATATTTTTTTGTTTAGTTAACAGAGAAAAGTGCAAAAATATACCTGCCCAAAAATCCAGTAGCAACACTATTTTATTACGAGAACGGATCATAGCCTTACAGCAGCAAAACAGTTTGCTTCATAATGCCAAGAAAGCAGCAGAATCATCTGCTAAGGAATATAAAGAAGCAAACGAGAAACTGCTCCATCAACAGCAGATATCTGATCAACGATTTCAGACCAGCAGACAGACAGTAAAGGTAAAGAGAACTCTAAGACTGCATTATAATAGATATGTTGAACTGTGGGAAGCCAGCTCCCACCTTTTTAGGGTCCCTAGGAGGAGGGATAATAAACTTTTAGACTGGGCAGCAGTGGTGCATACCTTTAATCCCAGCACTTGGGAGGCAGAGCCAGATGGATCTCTGAGTTCGAGGCCAGCCTGGTCTACATGGTGAGATTCAGGACAGGCACCAAAAACTACACTGAGAAACCCTGTCTCGAAAAACAAAAAAAAAAAAAAAAAAAAAAAAA
>CABHPQ010135101.1:21934-46595 GCA_902168405.1 Peromyscus aztecus
AAAAAAAAAAAAAGAAAGAAAGAAAAGAAAGAAATTTTTAGATAGAAAGATATCGGAGAGGAGACAGACAGAAACACAAGATAGCTTCTGGAAGACCTGGATCAAAATCCTGGTCCCTTCTGTCTCTTCAAAAGGGCTTTTTATAACAATGCCAAGGGGTAGGGCAAAAGACCTCCTTGCTAGATTGGAGCATACTGCACAGCCAAGTGCAGACCCTTCCAAATACCTGGTAGCCACATCCATAGTCCAATCATCCCTTTATGCTACCCTGCTGGATAAAGCAAGCAGATTCTCGGACCCTGAATATGTTCTCATTAGGAAACCTCTATGGGTCTCTACATTGAACATACGAGTATTTTATTTTACATGTAATTTCAGTTTCCATTTGTGTTAGACATGTGTACAAATTTAAAAACATTTGAGGTGTTAATATAGATCCTGTCTCCTTAAATTGTGTCTCATGATCCCACATAGAGTCCCAGAACTGCATGTGGAGGCCATGATCAATTTGGTGACAGCAAAAGGTGTCTTAATGTGAAGTCACCAAACCTTAAAAAAACCAAAGGTGTAATGGATCTGAGGTACACCAGCGGATACTGCCTGCAATAAGTCGGCTCAGACTCCAGGCTGTTGTGTGTTATGACTTAAATGCTCTTATTGTACATATGAAGATTTTGTACTTATAGAAACACGATGCTTTAATTACAAAAGACTTTTAAAACTATTTGCTTACCATTGTTCTTCAATTTGTTGGTTTCAAATTAGGATATTATTGAATTGTATTGTGTTAGAATGTTGATTTTTAAAATTGCTGTTAGGATTAGTGATTAGAGTTTAAAAAACAAAAATTTTAAAATTCTGAACAGAATTTCCAAAATGGTCATAAACAAACATACCTCTGCCATTTTGCATTAGACATTTACATAAAGCTCCAACTTGAGTAATGACAGTCATATAATCAAAATATGAATCAACTCTGAAAAACATTGAAAGTATGCTACATCCTAATCTACTCTTTACTTTTTCTGTGGGTTGCCTATCACCTGAGAAGTTTATCTGCGGTATTAGGTATGCAGGTATAAAATAGACATACAAATCCAACACTTAAGGCTTATTATCAACCATACAGGAATTAATTTTAAAATATTATTATCATTTATTAAATAAGAAAATAAGTCTGTATACTAATAAAATATATGTCTGTGTTTGCAAAAAGGAATGTCTTGAGTGTATTTTCAATAAAGCAACTTATGGATACTTTTTCACTTACAAAATGATATAAACAAAATTAAAAGGCAAATCACTAATATACTGCTTTATAAAGCAACTGCATTGTATGTAGGTTGCTGTATTTAAGGTCCACCTCCGTGTGTGACGTTTGCTTTGGTGTGCTCTTAGTAGATAACATACCAAGTTAAAGCTACCTTCTTTTCTTAACTTTCTGTGAACTTTTAACTACAAAGATCTGGGCTTTCTTTGTTTTTGTTTGCTGTTGTTTTAGAGACAGTGTCACTGTGTTTGCCTGGAACTCACAGAGATCCTCCTGTCTCTGCCTCCAGCATGCTGATATTGAAGATGTGTGCCACCACACTCTTAAGAATTTTAAGTTTAGATTAATAATTCTTTGTCGTCTCCTAAGATACTCATGGTATTTTTCCTTCTGTTGACCTGTTGATTTAGTGAATTTTATGGATGCTTTTTGTTCTGTTAACTCCAGTAACACTACTTGTTCCTGTGTTTTGCCTAACTCTTGAATGGCTACCCTATGGTATTTCTGATTTCTATCCTTCTCTTTTCTCTTTTTCTTAATGTTGCCAACATCCTGTTAATTTTGTCTTTGTTTTTTAAGAGTTGCCTTTTTGTTTCAGTTTTTCTGTTTTGTGTTCCTCAAGTACATTGCATTATTTTGTGCTTCCGTTGGCTTTGGGCTCATTCTCGTCTTCCTATTGACGGTTTGTTTTTGAGACAACTGTGTATCAGGCCTCAAACTCATGGTGATCCTTCTTCCTCAGCCTCCACAGTCCTGGGATAGAGGGTGTGACCACCATGCTGGCTTACTACTGTATCTTCTTGATCTTGGCATTCAAAATCATCTTTTCAGGTGGACTGTGTACTACTAGAATTGCCCTTTTCAAAACTTACTGCTACTAAAACATACATATGATATGGCATTTTATTAAGTTCTGTTTATTTTAAGAGTTTCTTCTCCAACTCCTCTGTAACTTTTGGATTCTGAGGAGTATATTATTTAGCTTCAATGTGTTTGGAGACATTCCTCTGTCTTTCCTCTGTCAGTTTTTTTTTATATTTGTGTAGCAGAATCTAAAAAGGTCTTTATTAATAAAACAAACCCAGAGCCAAGTATTGGGGTAAACACTAGAAGGTCAGAGAGACAGAACAAGCCACTGCTAACCTCACCTAGCCAACTTCTCAGCTGGTCTTCTTTTCTCACACTGGAAGCTTCTGTGTCCTCATCCCAATGGCTCTCAGCTGAACTTCTGTTAGAAGCCTGAAAGCTTAACCAGGCCAAATGCTTCTAGTTTCTGATCCTCACGCCTTATATACCTTCCTGCTTTCTACCACCACTCCCTGGAATTAAAGGCTCGCTTTATGGGATTAAAGGCGTGTGTCACCTTGCTGGGCCGTTTTCAATGTGGCCTTGAACTCACAGAGGTCCAGAGGGATTTCTACCTCTGGAGTGCTAGGATTAAGGGTGTGAGTGACACCATTTTCTAGCCTTTGTATCTAGTGGCTGTCTGTTCTCTGACCCCAGATAAATTTATTAGGGTACATAATATTTTGGGGAACATAATACCACCACATATTTGATTTCATAATAGGCAGATACTCTATGGTTTTAACTTCATTGAGGTTCATTTTATGTACCAGAATGCAATTAGTATTGAACATTTTGTGAACACTTAATTGAAGCAGTGGATTATACTGTTGTTGAATGGAATGTTTAAAATAGGACACCGAGTCTTGCTGTAGGGAGGTTCTACTCTCCTGTCTCTTGCTCATTTTGCTTGTACTAGTCTGTCAGTGGCTAGATGTAACTCTAGGTGTAGTATTAATAAATAATAATAAAATCTCTCATGATAAAATATTCAGTTTTAGTGGTCTGTAGACTAAGACAAATAATGAGCACATTAGAAAGTGACTGTTTTTGTGGACACATTTCCCACCATCTTGGCCAGTGTTCTCAACCCACTAACAAAGTACTGCCAGCTGCTTTTGTTAGCATTTGGATAAGCTTCAGTTTTGGATGATAAGAGAGAAGCAAGTAATCATACTTTCTTGTGGTATGTAGATAGTTGTTCGTTGCTCTCTTATGAGAACTATTTACTTTTTATATTATAAACACTTTGAAAATGGGATTGTTTTATCCATTTTTATGTTCTTTAGTGTCTTACTTTATTATGTACTTGACTATATTTTAATATGTGTTTTATATTAATATTCATTAAAAAATCACAAAATGTGTTCACTGTTCCTCAAACTTCTATCCTAAATGTGTGGTTTTCTTTTTCCTCAATTAAGAGAGCACCTATTCCCACGCCTGCATCTTTCACATCCTTTACTGTGTTTTGCTCAACCAACCTATCCTTATAATCTTTTGTTTTCTTACATCAAACATCTGTCATAGTAAAGGATCCTCTCTTCCACAAAACCACGCATGACCTCCAGTCTGTGTGGATGGATCCATTTTTTCAAATATTACACTGTGTTCTTAATAGAAACAATATTTGCCAATACTTTCACATGTGTTAAGTGTCAAGTGCTGTTATAAGCTCATTACATAAATTAGTCATTATTTCAGACATCTATTCAATGAAATTGACTCTTCAACTGATCCTTTTGTACAAATGGAGAAACTAAGATAGATATCATAACTTACCCAACACCATGGGCTTGTAAGTTGCTAACCAGGGTTCCATACTCAGCAGTCTGGTGGCAGACTTTGTGCTCTTAGCTTCTATGATGTTTAAAAGAAACACCAGATAGCTTTTATTTAATGATTATTGGACCTGATTTGTAGGCACTTTTTTTTCTTTTTATTAGCTCATCATAAAGCTTTATAAAGAAGAGAGTGTCCATTGTTTTGTATGCAATGTAATTACGTCTTAAGGAGTTGAAATATATGATGCCCAAGGTCAAGATATAAAGTGGTAACTTCAGGATCACAACCTAAATCTATGTGTTAGTTACTTTGCTATTGCCCTGACCAGAAGCCACTTACAGAAGAAAGATTTTATTTTGACTTATGGTTCCAGAGGGTCCATAGTCAGGCAGTAGAGCAGGTATCTGTAGCAGTAAGCCAAGAGAGCACATCTTCAGTTGCACACAGGAAGTAGAGCAGGTGAATTAGAAGCTCTGGAAGAGTGAGCCCCAAATTAAACATTTTCTTTTGTAAGTTGCATGGTCATTACATTTTGTCACAGCATTGGAAAAACACTAAGACAATATTTCTTAAAAAATAAAAAGAGTTGCTTCTAAACCATGACCTGAAAAGCAATTTTAACCCCAGGTTATTGTTGCTAAGAACTCAACTGTGGCTATTAGGACGATCACAGGATTCACCTGCAGCCTGTAAGCATAAGTATTACAAATGTACAGTGCTGCTTTTTCTTAATGAACATTTTTATCTTCACCAATTTCTTGAAGAATTCTTGATTCCCCTACTCTGAGTTAGATAAATTCTGTAACAACATATTTTATTCTCAGACTTTTGGGGCAACAGCAATCTTAAATAAAGCAGTTCAAGTTTTAGGATTTAAATTTTTACATTTCTTTTTCCATTATATTAACTAAATAGTCTTAAATTAGTTTAATCAAACCTCAAATAAAAGACTTTTGTGAAGTGTGAGAACCTGGAACATGACCCAGTCAGCAAATGCCTTGGGCTTTTAGGTTAATCCAGCATATAGATACCACATCTCAAAACATGTTAGTAAACCTTTGAGTTATAAAAGTGTCAGATTCTATGCATCTGCATTAAAATTTCACATACTTATTTTGATGTCTTTGTTTGTCAGTTTTTTCTAAATGTGTATTTTGTTCATAACTGTTTATATACCTTTTATTCAAAAGGTTGGAAACAGTGAACTAATGGCCATTTTTTTTCTGCCAGGAATTAAAGGATTTTAAATAGCCTCATTGTCCTTGGATAATCATTGTTCAAGCCTCTAGTAATAAAAATAAAAAAAAAAACATAGAAAACAACTCTCTATGATTTTCATTTCTCATCCCCAAAGTTTCTTTTACTTTACACCAGTAGATTGTGTGGTACACAATTGTTGTAAGCTATTCAGTTTATATATGTCAGATTCTCTAGGGCCATGGCTTTTGCCAGATGAAGCATTTTTTTATTTTGAGGCTGATGAAACACAGTGCGATTATTGATCTGTGCATGACATAGCCTGTCTTTCTCCTGGCAGAGTGTAGCAACATTTATCCAGGAATTTGTGAAATGTCACTCGGATCATGTTCACAAGGTAAACTGTGCAAAATCCAGGATCTGAGCTCAGAATCCATGTGGAATTGGACGTGACTGTCTTGTTCCTATGTCCGATCTTCTAGATGAACTGAGTGATATTTGTTAACAGAATATCTGGGTCTGATGGTTAAGGAACATTATTATTACTTAGAACACTGTGTCCTAGAAAATCATGCTTCTTATATTCTGTTTCCAATTCTGATTGTACAGCAGAAAATATGCAGAAGAAAATGCAGACTGAATAGCATCAATTAAAAACGTCCTTTTTGTTTATGATGAAACAATATGAGACATTGCATTTATTTATTTACAGCAACGTGTCTTCTCTGTAGCAATATCATTTCAAACACGTTTGTCTCATTGAAATACCAATCTTCCTGGAAATAACAAGTTAGAACATTTTTCTGACTACTAGATTGTGATATTTAAGTGTACTTACTATTTTAGAATTTGTTTTCTCTTTATTTTGTTGCACAGGGGCTACGTAAGGTCCTTTGCATGCCGGCATATAGTGTACTCTGAGTATAGCCACCCCACACCACACAGGCCTTCCCCACCCATGCCTCCGTCAGTCCTCTTTGTTTCATAGGCATTTTACCCTCCTTTTAATGACTAGAATATTGTCTTGTACACATATGAATACCTTTATATATGCTATAGTTCATATTACTTCAGTGTACCTAACACATCTAAATTGCTATAATGAGATATTCAATAAGGAATGAAATATGACCCTTATTCCTCATTTAAGATGCTAATATAAGAATTGAGTGTGTATCACAATTCAAGGACATTATGATATATATATATTTATATACATATATACACATAATATTGATATAGTTGTGCATATGTCAATATACAAAGACACATGTGTACATGTACATGTAAAGTATAGTGGAGGGGAACAATCATTTTGCTATCATTCTTTAGTAAGGTTTTTGAAGGAGGTGGCATTTGAACTGAATAATTTTGAAAGTTGTATGCATGGAGAAAAACTATTAAAACATAGGAAAGCTTAAACATGTCAAAATGAGAAAGCAGTTTCTTCAAAGTACTGAGTAATCTATAGAGCTGTTGTTGAAATCACGTGGAACAATGTGACATGAAGCTTGCTGTGTAGACCAAGCTGGTCTGGAACTCACAGTGATCTCCTGCCTCTGCCTCCAAAGTGCCCTGTGTTACTTGTCCTTTATTAGAATTCGCTTCTCTTTTTTTTTTTTTTGGTGTGTGTGTACATGTATGCCAGTTTTTATGTGCATGTATGTGCCATGTGTATGTGGAAGCCACAAGTCATCCTCAGGTATTGTTTCTCGGGGCACTGCCCACCTTGGTTTTTAAGATAGAGACTCTCACTGGCCTTGAACTTGCTAATTAGGCTTAGGTTTGCCACTGGCTGGCGAGAGTCCCAGGAACCCATCTATCTTCACCACCCTCCAACCATTACATCTTACTTTTTTGCATGGGTTCTGGAGATCAAATTCAAGTTCTCCTGCTTGCAAGACAATTACTTTACTGAGCTATATCTCCAGCCCCATTTGGTGCTGTCTAAAGCTCTTAGGTGTTTATAATGTACAAGTGAATACTAAGAAAATAGAGATGGAATGCAAGCAACAAGGTAGTGTTTTATAAAAATTTCAAGAAAAATAAATGATCTATAGAATATTAGTAAAAGTAGAGTTTTGTTTTTGAAGAGGTTTTGTAGAGGTATAACTCAATTTGATGGCAAATTGCATCTAGGAAGTTAAGAAAAATGAGGTCTTCAAAGATGCTTTCCAGATTTCTAATTAAAGCGACCAAAGAATTGATCATCTAGGAATTATATTTGTGACAGTAAAATGTTGAAATATTGTGGGGTAAATGCGAAAATTTCGAATAAAATATGACAAAAACAGTGGGAAAAGAAGAGAGAGAGAGCGAGAGAGAGAGAGAGAGCGAGAGAGAGAGAGCGAGAGAGAGAGAGAGAGAGAGCGTGAGCGATAGCGCGAGCATCTAGGCTGGAGACGAGATAGCTCAGTTAGTAAAATGCTTATTGTGAAGGCATGAGGACCCGAGTTTGTTTTCCAGAGCTCACATAAGAGGCTGGACATACATGCACACACACAATGTAAATAATTTTAAAAGTTAAAAATATAACCATAAAATGTGTTGATTCACATACAGTATATGAGATGAAATTTGTAACATGGATAACATGAAATATGTGTGCGGAGATGGAAAAGTAGAGTATTTAGGGAAAAGTAGAGAATTTTGTAAGTGGTTGAAATTGTTACTAATTTAAAATATAAGGTAACTATAAGATTTTTATGTGAGACCCTATGTAGCCACAAAGAAAATGATAGAAAAGGCATATCACTACAGCAAAATCAATGAAAGAGCAGTCAAGTAACAAAGGGAAAGAGGGACCAGACTCATAATAACCAGATATGTGGGATCATAGGGAAAATGTTTGTCCATATGTCACCACAGATTTCCAGAGTACATGTCTGGTGTGCATTCTTGAAAATAGCTGGTCAGGAGCTAATCAGAGGAAACATTTGATTAATGAAACCAAAAAAGGGGAAAAAACAAACAAAAATCGCCTAGGGAACCCAATGAGTCGTAGTTCATGTATGGTGTGATATGAGTCATAGTGTATGTGTGGTGTGATCCAAGTGAGCTGTAGTGTGTCTGTGGTGTGGTCTGAGCAAACTGTAGTGTGTTTGTGTGGCGTGGTCTGAGTGAGCCAGAGTTTGCTTGTCCTTATTCATTGAATGACTCAACACTAAAATAAATAAGATAAATTGAAAATTCAAAATAGAAAACCAAATTAAAAGATAAATGAAGAAATTTTTGTGTTAAAAATAGCTTTTTCACGAAACTTCTTGAGGTAATACTTTGAAAAATATATCCTCTAACAAAACTTCATGAATTCTGCCTTGTTTTCCCTTCCCTAGAACAAATTTATACTCTATGCAATTTGGTAATTTTTTACAAATGTTACTTCTTAATAAGATCATTTAAGTGGCATTAGTATCTTTATTTTACCAAGTCCCCTAGTTGTAAAAAAGCTTCCATTATTTTTAAAACATCCAATTTTTACCCTCTTGACGTCTCCAGGAACTCATGCAGAGTATAGAAAAGTAGCCATGGAGCTGTTTCTCTTGAGAATTCTAATAGAGCAAATGGACAAGTAATCAACGTCATGTGAATATTAGTATTACTACTGCTGAATTTGTAATGAATTGAAGGAATTTTGAAATTTACCAATTTTTAGCAAAAAAAAAAAAAACTTGCCTGCAAGGCCTAAACATATTAACAGTTAACTGCTGACTATCATTAAAGCCTTCTATCCCAAGTATTAAGATTCTGTTTGTTGTTAGAAAATAGTAAGAAATGTACCATTTTTCACTAATTTAAGTGTATAAAGTTGGAACTCAAATTGGTAACCTTTAATCTTTAGGTTTATAACCCTCTCAAATTAGTGATATTTAATTTAAATTACTGTGAACTCATTCAGTATAATTTAAATAAATCTAATGTTTTGTATATGTTCTGTATGGTCCAGGGCCTGATGCATGTGCTTTAGGTTTTAATGAGTTTTTTAAGTATATAGTAAGCAAAAGTAAAAGAATAAATAGTTATTAGCAGTAGAAGCAGCAGATAGATAGCAAAACATCATCAAATCCGGCAATTCAAACACCCAGTAGAAATCAGATGCCTTGGAGGCAGACAGCTGGAGTTCTTTGTTGTGTTGAGAGTCCCTGGTAGAGTAGACTGTCTCCTAGAGTGAGGCTTCCAAGTAAAAGAACAAGTAACAGCAGAAAGGCAACATCAAATCAGGCATTCATAGTCATCTGCAGAATGACTGGGGCCCTCCTGAAACAGCCATGCTGGGGTTCCCCGTGGAACATTCTGAGCAGAATGGCACTCTGCACAGGTGAGATTCAGCTCCTTGGTTCTGCTGTACAAGTCTTTATGTCATGAGATAAACAGTAGTAACCTCTGTTGGGAATTTTAGTTTGCCTTCTAGCTGTTCTTATGGGCACGATGTTTTTATACCCTTAGCTGCTTACTGCCCTCTCCTTCAGAGCCAAGGGACCAGTGGGTTCAGGACAGGGAATTTTGTAGGACAGTTGACTTAAACAGGTTGGGTCTGAAGTGGAGAAATCAACCCTGCTTCCTGAGTCAGCTTCTCAATGAGGTTAAGCAGTGGATGACAGTTTACCATATAATGTACATTGCATTGTACATACTTTACAGAGATTTATTGAAAAGTATTATAGAATATGAATTTCCGAAATATGGCTGTTGACAGTAGGCCTGCTGAGATGGCTCAGTGAGTAAAAGCAGTGTTGTGCACACATGACAGCTTGAGCAGAGGACAGACCAACTTCTGCAAAATGTCTTCTGACCCACATGCGCGTGCGCGCGCGCGCACACACACACACACACACACACACACACACACACTATTTTTCAATTATCTTAAGGACCCAGGAATATAGCTTAGTGATAGAGTATTTACCTAGTCTGTCTAAGAGCCTGTAATCAATCCTTGGTAGCAAAAACAAACAAACAACAACAACAAAAACCTCTTTAAGCACCATTGCCATATTTCTTTTAATGTTTAAGTAGAAATTAAATATTCAGAGCAATTTGTGATTGTCTAGACTCATTGACCTTCAGTCACAACAATGCATGGACATTAATTTCCTTGGGCAAGTCAACAAAGACCTTTTGAGCAATTAAATATAATAGGAATCAGTACTGTTGTAATACAATCCCACTGGGACAGAAAACCAATAATGCTTAATTTTTTGCTTTTTTGTTTTTTAAAGAAAAACAGAATTTAATTAGAGGAAAATGAGGAAATCATCGATAGATTTGTGTAGACATTCTAGAGTTTGACCCCCTCTGTGTCCAATAGCTCAGTCAATATAACTTCACCTGGAAATTTATGGTTCTCCTACACTGAAACAGAGTGTTGACATCACCATGGAACAACTTTCATTTTTGTTAAATGATCATACACAGTTTTGTCAGTGATCGTGTGTGTGTGTACGTGGATGTGTGTGGGGTGGGGACTGGTATTTTTGTCCTGGCCCCCAAATAATTTCAGTAACTGAAAAATGTTGACAAAAGAGTAAAAGACAAATAGAATTAAAAATGGAGGGGTGCACAGTACCTGTGAGTACTTAGTCTAATTAGCTAAGTTTCTGCGATAGAAGAAGTGACATGAGAATGATGTGCTCAAGAAGACCTTACCTCTCTTTGGAATCAGGAGGGATGTGCTTGTTCCTGCTGGAGAAAGGCATCAGGTGGAGGGGGCTGGCCTCACGGTTGATGGTAAGGGCTGACACTGAGTCTTACCACATGAGTATGAGAAACCACTCTGGTAGTGATGGTACACTTTGGATTCCAAGTACCTGATGTGATAGAGTATCTCTATTTTCAGTTAGCTGGAATGTGGCATTTGAAATAACAGCAAAACAACAAACAAGCTCTTCTTAATTGTTGTCAGTTCCATATGTTAACTTCCACATTTTACATATGTCACACTTTTAGATCTATGATTCTTCACATATATGTGGGACCAGAAGTTGAACTGATGCAGTTTTACTTGGATATGAGTTTAGTTATTCTGATTATCTGGCGGTGCACAACATTACCGGAAACTTACTATAACTTTCTATAATATCACAATCATCGAATCAATCAAGGATAAATATTAAATGTTTCAGGGGCTGTTTTCAAATTTTAAAATGTTAGTAAACATCTTTGAAAAATTTGAGATTTTGAAATAGTGTTGTTTTTATTCTGAGAAATTATATTCAAACATATTTACAAAAAAAAAAACTGTTTTAGTTGGCCATTATCTAGTACCTGTATCACCAAGTATAAGGACATTGAATTAATTTTACCCTTTGTAAATGTTACTGAGAGTAGCCTACCTGTTATGCATATGCAGATACCCATATTTCTATGATAAAATCTAATTTGAACACATCAAGACAGATTGGCACTTCCTGAACCATAAAAAAGCACTTTGTTAATTGCACTCCATATTTAATATGACCTTATAACAAAGTAGGGCCTTAGTGCCATGCTTTATCTTTAATGTGCACAGTGGAGCTAACTTCAGCTGTGCTAGACAACGGCATTCATGAAAAGAGTTTTCTTTCCTTGATAGGCAATTAACAGTAATTAGGAAAATTCTCCTCAAAATGATGTCAACATGAGATTGTTTAAGAAAGTTGAATGTCAGTGACTTAAAAAGAAAGTTCTCTGACACAGGTATGGCATGTGAAACATGAAATGGTAATTTAACTTTTCTGCTTATTATTCATGCACAATATTATTTTGTCATTCAGACGCTACACTGACAGAGTATAAGAGTGTTAAAATAGTGCTGCTGGAATAAAAAGAGGATTAATTTACCATTGGCCAATTAGCCAAGGGTACTTAATGGTCTCTAAAGGCTACTGAAGTCTAACTGCTAGCAAAAGCATCGGGGGAAAGTCCTCTACATTACCTTCATTTGCTTGACGTTTTCTGAAACCTACTTTAGGCTTTTAATAACTGCATCTATCAGAAAAGAGTTTTTGTGAGTGATGCTGTAACTGAGTAGAATTTTCATTTGATATTTCACTACATAGATAATTGCATTTCCTGCCTAAGATACTTTTGTTAGTGGTATTCTGTTTGTTTGTTTTTTTAATCTTGAATGGGCTCAAGTATCAAAACAAAGAAAAAGTCATATTTTACACTTAGAACTCTCATTACTAAATTTCAAGGTTATGAATCTAAACTATATTATCTTCATATATACTTATATAGAAAATATGTGTGTTGGTGACCAAAATTTTAATGTAATTTTCTTGATAATGCATATGATCAGTTAATTGACTATGCTTGACAGGGAAACATACATAATTTTGTATCTTTCAGTTTTGTTCCAGATGAATCAGCAATATTCTGATTAAGAAAATATTAATTCTATCCACCAGTCAGAATGTTAAGTTTTTAAATGCATTTATAAGAGGCTCTTCCCTGTAAAAGTCACAAGATATTATGAAATTTGAATTTTCTTTCTATTATCCTACTTGAAGACAATTCTGATGACAAAATTGTTATAATTATTTTTGTTTGATAGTTTTAAATTGCAGCCTCTGTAAGTACAAGCAAGAATAACCTGAATGAGAGAATATAAATGAATTTTGATTTTTATTCAGCATCAGTGTCCTTTGTCAGGCCTAAAAGAACTTAAAATTGGAAATGTTGGGATCCAGGTGTTGGCATATTGCTGTAATTCCAACACAGTGAAGGCTGAGGCAAGAACATCAAAGTTTGAGGCCAATCTGGGCTACACAGTGACACACAGATCTTCTCTCTCTCTCTCTCTCTCTCTCTCTCTCTCTCTCTCTCTCTCTCTCTCTCTCTCCCTCCCTCTCTCTCTCTCTATCTCTCTGTCAGTCTCTCTCCCTGTCCCCCTGCCCTCCCCAAGGGAAACCACAGTATAGCTACAGGAGGGAGCTATACTTTCCTGGCTACTCTGGCCGTTCTCTGACCTTTGTCCTGGTGGGGACAGAAAAGAACTTTTCTGCCACCAACCTTTGCCTCAGAGCTTCCCAAAGCTCTGTAACCATAATGTCCCACCTCACGTTTTGTTTTGCTGCTTCTTTAGAATTTCTGTGCTGCATAAACAACTACGTAACATTTTAGAAAGAACATATACCTTCTTTACCTCCTGTCTTCCTTGGCCCAAGAGTCAGACATAGCATATTGGGTTCTCAGATCAAAATACTACAAGTTGTATTCAACACATCAGCCAGGCTGCCTTCCTTTCCATAGCTTATACTTTGCTTCCAAACTCTTGTCATTTAATCTCTTCTTATTGAAGAACTGAGGAATCTCTTTGCTTGCTGGATAACACACTTACACCATTTTCAACTTGAGGCCTTCTGTGATGGCTGCTTGATTGTCAACTTGACAGACTCCTGAATCTCCTAAGTTACAAGTCTCATTTGGATACCTATGTGAGGGACTCTCTAGATTAGGTTACCCTCTGTGTATGTCTGTGAGAGATAGTATAATTAGGGTGATTGAGGTGGGGAGACCATCTTAAGTATAGATGGCACCATAGGGATTGAGTTTCTGAACTGACTAGAAAGGAGAAAGTTGTGTGAACAAGAACATTCTTCGTTCTCTCCTTCTTGCTTATGTACACAGTGTACTCAGCTGCTTCAAGCTCCTGTCAATATGAATCTGCTAGGATGGACTGTCACTTGCAACTGGGAAACAATAGAGAACATTCTGAAGTCTTTGTCATATATTTTGTCACAGCAACTCTATAATTAAAATGAAAGGTACTAAAAATTAGTACCAAGAAGTAGGGCTTATGTTGGGATAAATCTCACCATGTAGTTCTAGGGCCTTTGGAACTGGTTTGTAGAAGGAATATGGAAGAATTTGGAATATACTAGAAAAAGCAGAATGTAATATGCCACTGAAGGCAGACAGTGGAGGACCAGCTTGTGAGGTTTCATAGGGGAATGAGAACTCTATCAAGAACTGAGCTAGGGGCCATTTGTGTGATGCTCTGAAAAGAATCTGGCTCCATTCTGCCCATGTACTGAGAACTTCCATGAGGCTGAGTGTAGATGGATTATTCTTTGGGCCGCAAGCCCACAAAAAACAACATGGAGATTTATTATTAATTATGAAAGTATAGCCCATAGCTTAGGCTTATCCCACTGGCTCTTATAACTTAAATTAATACACTTATATTGATCTATGGCTTTTTACCTCTCTTCCATCTTGCATCTCCTTTGTCTCTCAATATCCTCTGGTCTCTCTTCTGCACCTAGATTCATCTTCCCTTCTTCTCTGTCTGACCAGAAGTCCCGCCTAACCTCTTTCTGCCTAGCTATTGGCCATTCAGCTCTTTGTTAAACCAATCAGAAAATGCATTGGCAAAGACACGTCTTCTCAGTATACAAAAAGATTACTCCACAACATTTCCCCCTTTTTGTCTAAATAAAAAGGAAAAGTTTTAACTCTAACAGTAAAACTATGTACAATAAGAACAATTATCAGGTATTGTTCAAATAAAAAGGGAAGGTTTAACTTTCACAAAGTAAAATTATATACAATAAGAACAATTTTTGTTGTTGCTTGTTGGGGTTTTTTTCCCCTTCACTCTACTTTTGGGATCTTTGGGGGTCCTGCTACCTAGCTCCCAAATAAATACATATGGAGTCTTATTCTTTGTTATGAATGCCTGGCCTTAGCTTGGCTTATTTCTAGCCAGCTTTTCTTAAATTATCTCATGTACCATTTGCCTCTGGTCTTTTATATTTCTCTAATTTTGTATACATTTCTTAACTTCTTTCTCTATGGCTTGCTATGTAGCTGGGTGGCTGGCCCCTGAAGTCTTCTTCTCTTTCTCTTTCTTGCTCCTTCCTTTCTTCTTCCCAGATTTCTCCTCCTATTTATTCTCTGTGCCTGCCAGCTCCACCTATCCTTTCTCCTGCCTTGCTATTGACTGTTCAGCTCTTTATTAGACCAATCAGGTGTTTTAGACAGGCACAGTAACATACTTTCACAGAGCTAAACAAATGATACATAAAAGAATGCAAAACATCTTTGCATCATTAAACAAATATTCCACAGCATAAACAAATGTAAAGCATCTTAAAATAATATTCCACAATATTTCTTCCGTTTTGTCTAAATAAAAATGAAAGGTACAACTATATACAACAAAAACAGTTATCAAGTAAAAATTACATTTACAATATCTGTCCATATGTATTTAGTAAATTCAGAGAAAATATTCCATTATCTATTTTATCTTAGTGGCTCCAAAGTTTTATACCTAATTTACTTTCTTTTATAATTAAGGAAAACAGCAACTATAACTATCTAGTCTTTAACTCCATTAAAGGCCCCTGAAGGATATAATATTATCTGAGCAAATGGGAAGTGCATTGCAAATAACTCTCAAATCTCTAGAAAGGACAGAGACATCTAGCTTGGACAGTTACCCAAAAATTCCTCTGCAATGTTGGGGCATCCATCTTCAGCCTACAGACCTAGAATATCTGGCAGACTTTTCAGTGAAGCAGAAAATTTGAAGGACTGTCCCACCTTGTATTGGCAAAGTTTGTCAGTCACTTTCCTCTGTGTCCTGCAAAATGTCTGGCAGACTCTTCTGTGAAGCAGGAATCTCGAAGGACTGTCCTGCCTTGTCTTGGCAAAGTTGAACAGATTTTTTTCCTGTGTGTCCTGCATGTCCAGTTTATACAGCACAGTCAAGGCAAAAGTAGTTTCTTTGCCCAGTGGCTAACCTTGCCACAATGAAAGCAAACACCTTTGGAATTTCTTCAATGCCTATCATCTTCTATGAAGTAAATTGGTGCTGCCAGAAGATGTGTCTCATTGTCATGAAAAACCCTATATTAACAAAAATGCCATATTCTGTAGGTCTTTGAAATATTTGAAGACCATCTATCTAAAATATATCTCTATATGATCTTGAAAACATACCTAATATATCTACAAATTTGATTGTTATTAACTATTAACCTGTGTTTCTTGATTATCCTAAATAGGTTATAATAAATAATAGCTTTCAAAAACTAGAATTTTACCTTATATCTTTAAACAAATTGCATAGGTATAATACCTTAAACAAGAATAGAAACAAATATAAAGTGTAACAAAATAAATTTATATCAATATACTAAATTCCGCTAAATGATAAGAAACATCTATAACCCACCAAATAACCAAAGACCACCCACACCACTTCTTGGGGATGTATGCATCCTGTTCTCTAGACTGCTTCCTGTTGTGTGTTGGTGAAGATACCTTTAGGGATCCCTGAGAAAATTTGAGATAATGACCAAAGTCCTGGGAAGACCATCTATAACCTTTGTTGGTAGATATCACCTGTCAAGGTTCAGGATGTCTCCCTTGATCAAACCTGATCCATATTAAACCTGGAACAAACCCTGTGGAAACAAAAACAAAACCTTTTCTCCAAAGCATTTTTGACTAACATTTGACAATGCATTTTTTGACTTCTAGCCCTAAAGTATCTAGGTTGGTTCAATTTTACAGTCCTGTTCACAATCCCAAGTCTCCTAGCAGCTGTTGTTTGCTTATCAACAATCAAAAAATTCAAAATCAACACAATAATATACAGGATCCAGACTCTGTGTGTATTTCCTATCATATGTGGCTTTTTCTTTTATTATTTTATTTCTCTCTCTAAAAATTTTACTATTATATTTAAACTATTTCTATAACTATCTATACCCATTTTCTTTGTTGTTGTTTTTAAACCTATGCACATTTTAAAATACACTGGAACCTGTTTAGAGGTTTTTCCATCTGAACCTCTTTTACCATATATCTTTTAGCCTTTTTTGGACTGTGAGAACAAACTTTAAAGTCCTAAGCTACAGCTGTGTCCTCCATGTGGCTCTATTGGCTGGCTTTACCCACTTTTAGGTTCCTGAGAGCCTAGCCTAAAACCCACAGCCCAGCTGGAGGTGTGTTTGGCCAAGAACTACATTCAACCCCCAGATATGGAATGCCAGTGCCCTGCACTGTATCAGTCATTTTTTACTTAGTTTTTTTTGTTTCTATTTAGCATAAAAAAGGCTGTTTCTGTGCAGCAGAACTTCTTAAAGGAGCCAGCTCAGAAAAAATGACACGGAGACTTATTATTAATTATGAAAGCTTGGTCCACAGCTTAGGCTTGTCCCACTGGGTCTTATAACTTAAATTGACCTGTAATTGGATGGTTTCTTTGGTCTCGCCCGACCCCAAGGTTGCATAGGTGTTTATAAAATAATCATACAGAAGCTTAATATTAATTACCAATTGCATGGCCTATGGCAGACTTTTTGCTAGCTAGTTCTTATAACTTGACCCATTTCCATTAATCTATAAGTTGCCACATGGCCATGACTTACCAGTATTTTCACATCTTGCTTCTCCTGGGGTGCTGGTGTCCCCTCCCCTCTGCCTTTCTTCCTCCTGTCTCTCTCTTCAATTTCCCACCTAGCTATCACCTGAGTTGTCATAGGCCAAACAGCTTTATTTATCAACCAATCAGAGCAACACATTCACAGCATACAGAAAGACATCCCACAGTATTAACCCATTTGTGTTAATCTATGTTTTGCTTTATAGCTTTTTACCTCTCTTCCATCTTGCATCTCCTGTTTCCTCTCTGTGTCCTTTGGTGTCTCTCTCATGCCTAGATTCATCTTCCCTTCTTCTCTCTCTGCCTGGAAGTCCCACCTAATCTCTTCCTGCCTAGCTATTGGCCATTCAGCTCTTTATTTTATTTTATTTTATTTTATTTATTTATTTATTTATTTATTTATTTATTTATTTATTTTTTGGTTTTTTCAAGACAGGGTTTCTCTGTGTAGCTTTGCGCCTTTCCTGGAACTCACTTGGTAGCCCAGGCTGGCCTCGAACTCACAAAGATCCGCCTGGCTCTGCCTCCCGAGTGCTGGGATTAAAGGCGTGTGCCACCACTGCCTGACTCAGCTCTTTATTAAACCAATCAGAAGGTGCCTTTGCAAAGACACATATTCTTAGTGTACAAAAGGATTATTCGACAACAGCTAAGTCCAAGATTGATGGAAAAATTCCTTTAGCAGAAGAAATTTCAAAACATCATTTAGGATGTCACATGGCTACAACTCAGTGCACTTATTCCTATTCCAGTGAGAAGGAGCAAAAAGTAATAAAAATGGGAAGTGTTAGTGAAGTGTGTTGTATGAGCAAATTCAGAATCACAGAGAACACAGACAAAAAAGCATTGGTATTGTCAGAAAGAAACTTTATTCTCTTCATTGAATCATTAGGAAAGTTACCCAAAGGCAATACCCTAATACATAAAAGACTTTATGAAAATGCAAATTTATTTCTCATGATACAACCTTAACTGAAACAGAAGAAGTTCTTATCATACAGGTCTTTTACTTGCTTGGTTAGAGTTACACCAAGATATTTTATATTATTTGAGGCTATTGTAAAGGTATTGGTTCTCTGATTTCTTTCACAGCCTGTTTATCATTTGTATAAAAGAGGGCTACTGATTTTTTTTAATTAATCTTATATCCAGCCACTTGACTAAAGGTGTTTATCAGCTTTAGGAGTTCCCTGGTATAGTTGCTGGGGTCACTTATATATACTATCATATCATTTGCAAATAATGATACTTCAATGTCTTCCTTTCCAAGTTGTCCCCTTTATCTCCTATAGCTGTCTTATTGCTCTAGCTAGAACTTCAAATACTATTTGAATAGCTATGGAGAAAGTGGACACCCTTGTCTTGTTTCTGATTTTAGTGGAGTTACTTTGAGTTTCTCTCCATTTAATTTGATGTTGGCAATTGCTGTATATTGCTTTTATTATGTTTAGGTATGTCCCTTTTATCCCTAATATCTCCAAGACGTTTACCATGAAGGGGTGTTGGATTTTGTCAAAGCTAAAAAGCAAGGTCAGCTGGTTGCTTCTCGTCCTCTCTGATCTAGCAGGTTTTCACCTCCACATCTGACTTCTGAGTCTTTCTTGGTATATAGAAATGTAGAGACTTCTGAATTTTAGGGTCTCTGTTGAGAAGAGGGATGTGATTGTAATAGGTCTGCCTTTATATGTTACTTGGCCTTTTTTCCTTGCTGCTTTTAATATTCTTTCTTTGTTCTGTATATTTAGTGTTTTGATTATTATGTGGTGAGGGGTTTTCTTTTCTGATCCAATTTATTTGGTGTTCTATAAGCTTCTTGTACCTTTATAGGAATTCCCTTATTTATGTTGGGAAATTTTTCTTTTATGATTTTGTTAAATAAAATATATTCTCTAGGTTTTTGAGCTGGGTTTCTTCTCCTTCTTCTATTCCTGTTATTCTTATGTTTAGTCTTTTCATAGTGTCCCAGATTTCTTAGATGTTTTATGTTAAGAATTTTTAGATTTAACATTTTTTGACTGATGAATATATTTCATCTATCGTGTCTTCAAGCCCTGAGGTTCTCTCTTCCATCTCTTGTATTCTGTTGGTGATGCTTACATCTGTAGTTCCTGTTTGTTTATCCAGATTTTCCATTTCAAGGATTCCCTCAGTTTGTGTTTTCTTTATTGCTTCTATTTCCATTTTTATGTCTTGAATAGTTTCCTTTATCCATTTATTTGTTGTTGCTTTTTTCTTGGCTTTCTTTTAGGGATTTATTGATTGCTTCCAAATTTTTGTTTGTCTTTTCCTTAGTTTCTGTAAGGGATTTGTTTATATCCTCTTTAATGACCTCTCTCTTGTCTTCATAAGTTATTTTAAGGTCATTTCCTGTGCTTCAGCTTCATTAGAATGTCAAGGTCTTGCTGTTGTGGGGTGGCTAGGGTCTCGTGATGCCATATTGCCTTTCTGTTATTGATTGTGTTCTTACACTGGTGTTGATGCATCTGGATTTGGAATGATTAGAGTCTAGGTGTTGATTCCTGTGTTTGTTTTTGTTAGATGTGTGTTCTTTGGTTTCTCTTTCCTCTCTGGTCTTCTGGCCTAAATGGCCAAGGGTTCTGGTGACTACCATGTATTTAGGTCTAGTAGGGTGTCTCCTCTGGGATTTTTGGGGCTAGGAGTCCCTAGATTTGGCCTGGCCTCTTGTAAAGCCAAAGTATTCTTTTGAAATTATAGACCAGGATATGGAACCCAGGGGAGGGGGTGCAGACTGGGATCCCTAGATCTGGTCTGGCCTCGGGGGTCCCTAGGACCAGGCTGGCCTCCAGTAAAGCAGAAGTGTTCTTCTGAAGTTGTAAACCAGGATATGGATCCAGGGATGGGGAGTTGAAGGAGTGTGCAATCTGGGGTTGTTGGGCAGGTTTAAAGGGTTTAGTGGTTGGTGGGTAGTGTCTTACCTGGGACCAGCCTGGCCTCCCATAAGGCTGCCAGGGATGTGGACCTTAGTATGGTGCCTGGGGGAGGGATACAGTCTGGGATTATTGCACAGGCTTTAAGGAATGTTAGCTAACAGTGGGTGGCGTTTTATCTGGGGCTCCTAGATCATGTCTGGAGGCATTTTTTTTTTAAATTAAGGTTCCCTCTTCCCAAATGATTCTAGCTTGTGTTATATTTACATAAAACTAGCCAGCACAATTGTCCCCTTGTCAATTTGACACACAAATGTATCACTATTCAACTACAATCTTTTCTTTCTCATTTATCCCCAAGATGGCATGGTTAATATTAATATCACAGAGTAGAACATTCTAACATAAAAATCCAACAGCTTTTTAAAAATTCAAGGACTTTAAAAGTTCTGTCTTTTGAGTGACTGGAGAGGTAGCTCAGCGGTTAAGAGCACTGACTGCTCTTCCAAAGGTCCTGAGTTCAGTTCCCAGCAACCACATGGTGGCTCACAACCCTCCGCAATGAGATCTGGTGTCCTCTTCTGGCCTGCAGGTGTATATGCAAACAGAACACTGTATACATAATAAATAAATAAATCTGTCTTTTTAAAACATCCAAAGTCTATTTCAAGTTCAGAGTTTCTCTAAAATATACAGAGTCTCTCTAAAATAACCCTAGTCTCTCTAAAACTCACAACTCTATGTAAAACTCCAAAACATCTGTAAAACTTCAAAGTCTCTCAACTGGCCATTCCTTTAAAAAAAAAAAATGAGTTAATGCATTCTTAGTCCAAGAAGGAAGAATCATGGCACAGTCACAAAGCAGACCATAGTTCAACAGTCAACAGTGAAGTTAGACATCTGGGACTCAGAACCTTCTAGACTCCAAAGGGCTTGCCACAGCATATATGCCATGTCTTCTAGGTTCAAGCTGGCTCTGGCCCAGGGCTGCTGCCATCCTTTTCTGTTGTCCAGTGGTACTGGCATCTCCAAACTGCTGGAGTCTCTGCAACTGTGTGCCACCTTCACCAGTAGCCTGTCCTGGGTTCTCATAGGGTATCTAACCCTGCCACATGGTGCCAAGCTTTAGGTGCTCTCTATGAGCCCTTCACACCTTCAAAACCAATACCACCTGGAAGACTTCAACACATTACCAAGTTTGACAGCCAGCACAAGGTACAGGCTTGGCTCTCTGGACCACAGCATCTCTGTGCTGACCCTGAGGAAACACTTCCTAGAAGACTCTCCTCATTGATGATGGTCGCTGCTTAATCACAGCTGATTCTTCTGGTCCAGCTGACCAGAACCACAGATTACTAATTCAGACTATTGAAAAGTCCTGATTGAGTCTTTAAGGGACTCTAACCTCCCTCTGAAACTTGACAAGTCAGGTCTCCATCATCTGCATTGCTCTCAACATTCTTATCTTCCAAGCTTCAACAAAATCGCCAGCTGGGCTCTAAGAATTCAATGGCTTTTCCAGCCCAATGTTTAAATGCTACCACAGGCCTCCCAAAAACATATGGTCAGGTCTGTTGTGGCAATACCCAATACCTGGTACCAATTATGTCTTAGGGCTTCTATTACTGTGATAAAACATCGTGACAGAAATCAACTTGGGGAAGAAGTGGGTTCTTTAATCTTATAGCTGGTCTAGGGAAGTCAAAGTAGGAACTTTAGGCAGGAACCTGGAGGGAGGAGCTGCAGAGGCCATAGGAGAGTGCTGTATACTGATTTGCTCACAGACCAATCTTGTAGGGGTGTTTTCTTGATTGAGGTGTCCTCTTCTCAAATGACTCTGGCTTATATCAAGTGGACATAAAATTAGCCTGCACACCACCCATGATTAACTGTAACCTTGACCTGTGATTCAAGATAACCTCTTCTTTAAGTTGCTTTGAAGAATCTTTTATCCCAGCAACATGTGAGTAACTAATTCACCTCCCTCAGGTTCTTTCCTAGTAGCTCTATGCATAGTTCTCTGACATGGAAACACACTTCATGTCAATGGGAGAATCACCTTCTCAAGGAGAGTCCATGGACTTTTTCTAAGGCCTCACCTGATTAGATTAAGACCAGTCAGGACACTCCTAACTGCAAGTCACTTGATTAGGAGCTCTAATTACAGTCACAGAATCCCTTTGTAATTAACATAACAATATAACCATTATAGTGTTAGCCCATTTTATAAACAAACCCCAACAATGTGCAAGGAGGAGAGTGTTAGGATGTGGTTCATTAGAGTTATCTAAGAATTGTATCTGCCACAGATTTCATTACTTAAGAATAGTTCTTCTGTAGATGTACAATTTCCCTACAGTTACTAAAAGAGTTTTCTTTCCCTTTTTTGGAGAATTTTTTCAGTGTTCCATATTTTTAATTGTAATATGATAATTTGATATACAAACTATACCTGTGTATAGGGTATCATGTGTTTTCCAATATACTAGATCTTGCTTAAATTATGTTAAATATATGTATCTCAATCATTTATCATTTCTTTATAGTATATACATTCAAAATCCTTGCTTCTAGTCTTTTGAAATAATCAGTGCATTATCATAAGGTATAGTCACCTACTGTATATACTAGATCTTTTTACTCCTGTTCAACTAAACTTTAGTACTCATCATTGAACCCTCTGCTCATCTCTTCCTTTCCTGCTTCTTTCAGTCTCTGGTAACTGCCATTCTGCTTTCCCTTCTGTGACGTCAGCTTTATTGCAGACACCACCTGTGAATGAAATCATGCAATAACTCACACTCTGTGCCTGTGCTGTGTGAAATTTTTCTGGGGAGACATATATCTGTTCTCCCCAGCTTGAGCACCTATGGCAGACCAAAGAGCAGTTCTTCCAAATGTAGCTCGGTGAACCAGTGAGTTTAATGTGTTCACTTATAGGAACATGGATGAGGAGTTACCTGCAGTAGCATGGCAGCTTATCAGTAGCTACACCACTGTAGAAAATGTCTCCTTCTCTCCCTTAGCTGTCTGTATATGCTCAAGAAGGGGCATGGCCTTATGAGACCCTCCTTCTACCAACAGTTGACTGCCTATAAATCCTCAGGAAAGGATAGAGCTTTTTGAGTCCCTCCTCTTTTCCGTGATGGAATGTTAGTGGACCCAGTCTTGTACTACAATCCTTTGTGTAGTATGTATAGCTGATGGGAGTTCTGGAGGACAATGACCATGTCATACCCAGAATACACTGCTCCACAAGAGCCTCATTTGCTTAATATAACATAGTGATCATCAGTTCTATCTCAGTGTTGTATTTAATAAATACTTTACAAGTAGTAACTAATTTAAAGCTATAGTGTTAAGTTCTGTATTGTAACTTATAGTTAGAAATATTTGACCATACTTATGTATGTATCTCAATACTTACTGTAATTGATGATAACATTGAAATGAAATAAGAGTTTCAGAAGACAATGGAAGGACTGTGGTGCTGGAGAGCACAGACACAGAGGAGTGGATCCTTAATAAGCAAGCAATTCACAGAGATCCTAAACTGAAGCTCTATCTTGAGACAAGTGATAGAATTACTATATATACACACTAAGCAAAACAAACTCTATTAATCTGTGTCTTCAGATTTAAAACATACCCCAGGCTCTTGAAGGTAGCAACCACAGAGTGGTAGTGCTCCCACTAATACTGCCCATTTAAAGTCTATGAATTAGTTTGTGGAGATTTTTAAAATTCTATCCTCAAAACTGCTTTCATTAGATAGGTAAGTGTCATCTCTATTCCTAAAAGAAGAAATGACCCTATATATGGAGCATTAGATCTAGAGAACTAAAAGAAATTATGGCTCTCACCTGTGTTATATTCTCTTAAGTACGATGGGCATAAATATTTTAAATGTTTGGTTAGAGATGAAAAGACAAGAACAAAATTAAATCATGCTACTAATAACAAAATTATAGCAATTTTCAGGATACATAAATTTATTTGGCAGATTGTATAGCATGCTGTCTTTATAACAAGGCTGCCTAAAAAGTGATTCTCACAGGACAAACCAAGTATAAGCACATGACATTTATGTCCACTTCTTGAGTTGTCTATAGAATTTCTCAAGTACATTCAATTTTTAAGCTGAGAAAAGGTTGGAAGACAGCCCAAGTAATTTGTTCAAAATTCTGAGGGAATTCTACATATAACAAAATATTAGAAATATGCCTTAAAGACTATAGATTTTTAAGTACTGTTTAATCTAGTGTGTGTGTGTGTGTGTGTGTGTGTGTGTGTGTG
>CABHPQ010135102.1:0-13657 GCA_902168405.1 Peromyscus aztecus
ATGACAGATGGGTGGTGCCAGTGAATGCCTGTCTAGAGTTACAGAAGACCAAATTAGGAGACATCAGAGCTCTGCATCCTATTAAAAATGAGGAGTCTATTGGTCCTTATACAGCATAAATAACCAGACAGAATCACAGAAGCTGCTGGGGTGAAAGAGAACTCTGACAAGACTCCAGCATTTGGAGACACACTCAGGAATATATTCAGCATGCAGGAAAACAGGTAGTCCCCCAAGTCTGAGACAAACCCCTGATTTTCAAGGGTTATGAACTGCTGGCAGGTGGGATGTGGAATTCAGATTGCTGGTCCTGAATTCTTTGAGGATATTTTACTATTGTTAGTATGGGGACATAGGAGTTATTAGATAGGTTTAAATTATGCTCCAAGACTCACTGCAAAGTAAGCTGATAGAGAAAACTCGGGACCTTCATGACTTAGTTTCCTGTTAATTTCCTATTAATAAAATAGGAGTAATAGAGTGCTTCTTGTAGAAATTAAACAAAAAGTAAGAAAACATTGAGCAGTGTTCCTGGCACAGTTAACTACTCGATAAATGAATAGCACTAGCAATCATCAGTAACAATATCAGAACACCCGAACATGAGGAGAAGCAAAGCTTAGTGCCATGTGAAAACATTGGGAAACCCAGAGGGAAGAGGACCACAGTACCTTCTCTATTAAGTGAAGGATGGCAGTACCATTCTTTATAAGCATAGATACATAGAATGGTGAAACTTGAAAACACTAGAAGTAATCTCACCTGAGCCATCTGAGTCCCACACAGACGGGGACTTGGTCTCAAACACACTCAGCGAGCAAAGCCGTGTAATGTTGACTTGGCAGAGCCCAGCCAGCACAGATAAATACAGGGAAGTGTAACTACATATAACTTTTATAAAGCTCTGCTTTATGCAATATTTAATGCCATAGTTTAATAAATACCACCCACATGAGTGCTGGGAAATAGGTGGAAAGGAATTGGCCAGAGTGCTAAAATCAAAATATGATGTTATGGTGTCTGACAACATATTCTTAGCTGCAGGGTTGACTCTTAATTAACATGCAAATCGCCCTTCAATCATTTCAGTGGAAATGTACTGTGCAAAGAACTAGGGTTGAGTTTTTAGATTTCATTCTTTTGGAGGACTGTTCCCTTTTATAAATAATATTCATGAGATGATTGTGCCAAAGTTAAATAGAAGAGCTGCCATTCCTGGCAGCTTATTTCCATGATCTAAAAGTGTAAAAGCAAAATCAAGGAGAGATTAAAAAAAACTATATAGTTAGTAATGCTAGATCTAAAGATGTACGCTTTGTGATAACGAAAACACAGCATTTGATCAATGACTCTGGATGACAATGGTGGCTGTGAGTCCACTGGGCTCTTAAACAATGACTGAATTAGAAGTCATGTCCAACTGACATGGACCCTAAGCAGGGGTATCTGGTGCTCTGGGGCTCTAGTGTGGCTGACACTTCATCCAACTGGTCCAAGGGAAAGAATTAGAAAATACTGTTTAACCTTTAGTGGATTAACCAAGCTGACATCTGCTACACAGCCCTAGGCAAACATGCTACTGTGACACAGAATTTAGGTACAGTGTCACTGTGGGTGAATAAGGAAGTGGACTTGTGGCCCTGGGCTCTGCTTTGAATATGAAATGACACCTACGGTCTCATATGTTCAACATTGCTTCCCAACTGGCAGCACTGTTTTGGGTTAGGGAACCTTCTAGAGGCGGGGCCCAGCTGAAGCAAATAGGTCACTGTGGGCCTTTTGTAGGCTCTACTTGGTCCCCATTCCCTCCCTGCCCCCTCTGCCCTGTCTACTATGATGTGAGCTGCTCCACGCTTCCTCCCCACCAAGACTGACAAGCTATGAATCGTTCCACTTCTCATGTTGTTTATGTCAGACATCCTGCCATAGCTAAGAGAGCGCAAGCACATCCTTACGTAAGAGCATTGAGCTTCAAGGCGAAGGAGGACAAGAGCTTAAAAATTGACCACAGGCTTTCAAATGAGAAATATATGGTCTTAATCCAAGAAATGCGGGCTGCATGTGAAGATGAATCCTGGGTCTCTCTCCCTCACAGTGCCTCCACAGTCATCCCATTGGGTTTCCCACTGTTTTGTTTACCTCTGTGGTAGGAACACCCCAGAGCATATTCCTGATAGGCAGCCCAGTGTCGGCATCCCCTCAAGCTTTCAGGATCTTCCATTCTGGTCTTCCTGCATGATTTGCCTTTCAAGATGCTAATCTGAGTGGATGGTGCACTTGACCTGTGCCCATGGCACAAAGGGATGAGCCTTCCAAGTGTCCATCACAGATTTAGGAATTTCAATGCATCATCTATACTTCACTGAGCTGCCAAGACTGAGGCTGTGTGGTGCTTATGGGACCCAAGCATGAGGAAGTCTTCACCTTTACCAGACACAATAAACCTGCCCTGTATAAATCAATCATTCTCCTGATACAGCAGTTCCTGATTTTACTGAAGATTTCTCTGAATTTAACCATTTTCTTCATTAACTAGAAATAAAATTGGCCAAGTTGTAAACCACAGTTCAGTTGGAGCTGTGATTTTTTTTTTTTAGTTAGGGTCTCACTATGTAGCCCTGGCTAATCTAGAATTCCCAGAGACCCACCTACCTCTTCCTCCTGAGTGGTGGGACTATAGGCATGGGCCACCATGCCTGGCTGGGATGTTTCTTTTTTAAAGTCATATTGATTCTCAAACCCACCCTAAACCGACTGGATGGGAGTCTCTGCAAGTGTGTGTGGAGCATTTGTACACACTCAACCTCTTCTTTGGGAAGCTACTTCTTCCATTTTCTCTGTTTCTTCAACTGTACTGTGACAAAGTTCGCATGCTGTTATAACAGGAACATGGATAAATACATGTAAAACACTTTGAGTATGCCTGGCCCCATGGATAATACTCAGAAACCTTTATTGTCATGAGCTCGTGGGGTAATGAGTGTAAGCACTCAGTGAGTATTAAACAGATCAACAGAGGTGCTTTGCAAACACTCACATGCTATCCAAACACAGTGTATCTGTGATGTTTTACATTCTAAGTAGCATAGGAGTCTGAACAGTGTGGAAGCTGGAAGTTTACATAGGCTGGCATGGTCACTTTGCCAGGCATAGGACTATCTACCTAAGAACCTGTTTTAAACTACCTGGATTATATTTTTAAATACAAAGATCACCAGTAATTATTCTGAAATGACTATAGACACTCTCTTGACAGAAGAGGAATGGGAAATTTTGCAGGTTGCTTCATTGCACGCTAGGATCAGACAAAATCAGTCCTAGCCTGATTCATATCTGGAACTTCTGAGTAATTGACAATGAATATAGGAATTCAATAAATAACAAGAAGGAACTGGGCAACGAGGACAAGAATGGGGCTACTTATAAACCCAAAGGACAATACAATGAGATGCATTCTAAAATATATGCATCATTAATCTTAATAATTTTGAGCAAGTAATTTAACCTTCCTCTGTGGTTTGATTGGCTCCTCTTTAATATTAGTATATGAATTAGATGTTACAGGGGTAGATTGTTTTGGCCTAATTTGCTTGGTATCATTAATTCAACAGAGTTACTCAAGCTGGCATGGGGTGCTGGTCCTTATCAGTCAGATGGTTAATTTAAAATACTTCTTCCATGGGTCTTTGTTAAGGGCTTGCACTGCGAACTGGTTGGGCAGACAAGTGGGAGCTATGGTCTTTGGTTCAGGCACACTTCTCTTCCATGCCCTTGGCCAAAGATTTGAGCTCAGTAGTAGAGGGCTTGACTCAAATGTTCAGAGCCCTAGGTTCAACCCACAAAAATTAGAGGGAGAGGGAAGGAAGGAGGGAAGGAGGGAGGGAGGGAGGGAGGGAGGGAGGGAGGGAGGGAGGAAGGAAGGAAGGAAGGAAGGAAGGAAGGAAGGAAGGAAGGAAGGAAGGAAGGGAGAGAAGGAATAAAACAAGAAAAGAAATTGCCATTGCCTCAAAAGGGGGGCTAGGGATGCAGCACAGTTAATAGAGTGCTTGCCTAGCATGCACAAAGCCTTGAGTTTGATCTCCAGCACAGTGTAAAACCAGGTGTGGTAGTGCACACCTGTAACACCAGCACTTGGGAAGGAGAGACAAAAAGGATTCAGAATCCAAGATTATCCTTAGCTACACAGGGAGTTTGACGTTCACTTGGGATACAGCAGACAGTATCTGCTGCCCCCACCCCCCCACACACACACACAAAAAAAAAAAAAAAAGGAAAGAAAGAAAAGGAGTTAAGGAAGGAGGGGTGGAGGGAAGAAAGATTGATTGATTGTCATAACCTCAAAATCCTCCCTACCATGAACTATGCTGCTTTCCTTACAGGTTTATACAAGGACCATTTTCTGTGTCTAATTAATTCAGGAAGCAATGCTAGAGAAAAGCGTATCCTCTGTCATCTGAAAATATATGCACGCATGTTCATGCACGAACATTGTCTTAAAAGTTTATTTTGATAATGGCATTTTACTGATTTTTTTTTTAGTAAAAAAAAAAATTCTTCCAAACCAGCACAGGAGTTATATCCAATTTTCCTTCTGTCTAATCAAAACACTGGGCATTCTGTTCTTTCTGCAGACAGCTTATCTCTGGCTCCTCGATGGTGATTTTACCCCTGTGTCTTGCTGCCTGATTTGTCTCCTTAAGCAGGTGATGGGGTGACAACATGCATTTCACTAAATGTGACCACTGAGCACATTCCTCCTTGTGGCACATTGTACATCCAATGTCAACTTTTTCTTTCTGCTGTTTCTGAGTAGAATCTTAGGCTTACCAACTGTTTAAAAAGTGCAATTATCAGGAAACTCTAAGTATACCAGATGCAGGAACAGTGTTTACAGCAACTAAAAGACTCACTCAATCATGCTGTCAATTAATGATATTGTATATATTGTGATTATTTTTTCTTTTTGAGATAAGGTCTTGCTGTGTAGCACAGGATGGCTTCAAACTCATGGTCCTTGGCTTCCTCCTCCCAAGTGCAAGGATTAGAGTCATGAGCCTTCACACCTTGCTTATTGAATATTTTTTTGTTTCATCTAGCTTTTTGCTTTAATTGACCCTGGTACCTTTTCTTAACCACTACAAAATTATTAGTTAATTGACTTTCTGAGAGCTAAGAAAAAAAAAAAGAAAGAAATCACAGCACTTGACGTGTTAAAACTCAGCTAGTCCAAACTCTTGAAAATAGGAACACTGCACTTAAAAGAGTCTAGATGAGAAGATCTGGACCAAACAAAGATAAAAACAAGGCTAGCGCCCAGACAGTGACGCAGACCAAAGTTCTCTTCTTGCTACGCTCCAAAGCTGCCGTCTGTAGCTTTATCTGTGTCCTTGATATTTTGAGCCATCCCTGAAACACGCTGCTTTAAAAATCCAGTTAGCGTTAGAAGACTTAACAAAGAGGTGAACTTTAAACCAGGTGGCCAGGGAGCTCCCCGCAGTTACTTGACCATAGCTTCTGAGTCTGGTTCAGGTGGCCCTTTTGTGAGACTGAAGGTGGGGTTTGGTGGAGCTAGAAATGCTTCCTGTTGTTTGGTTCAGACTCACAAGAAAGCAGAGCATCAAGGGAAATTCTGATGTGTCCATGGACGGCAGCTGAGCCATCCAGGGTCGTCTTAAAATAAAATGCTGCTGGGTTCCCTCGGGACAGCTTTCTGAGTTGACACAGCAAGGCTGCTTCTCGCCAGGTTCTATTTTTAAGTCCCAGTTCTAAAAAAAATAGTCTTTTAACTTCAAGATTGAGTTTCTAAACCATCTTTCATGAGTCTTGCCATGTTGCCAGAAAGATCATTTGGTGGTTATACGCTGTGAGTTCAACCTGTTAAGAAGAAGAAAAGGGAAAAGAAGGATAAAAGGAAATTTGGAAGACAAGGGTGAAAGGGTGGAAGACAGGACGGAGAGGAAAGGAAGGGAAATGGCAGGTAGTACAGCGGGTAATCAAACCCATCAAGACAAGAACCATTCTGGGCTGGTAAGATGGCTCAGTTAGTAAAGTGTTTGCCTTGAGCACACGAGGACCTGAGTTCAATCCTCAGGAGGCTCTTGGAGGCCGGGAGAATCCTGAGGGTTTGCTGGTCAGCGGTCCAACCTACCTGGCGAGTTCCAATGTGAAACTTTGTCTTGAGAAAAGTGGATAGTGCCTGCAAAATGACACCCAAGGTTTGTATGGGAGGGTGGTCCCCTTGGAGTTGGGACAGGACACACCCAGACACCAAATGTTCAGCACAAAGGAGATTTATTACCCCAGAGGGACAAGGTGTGTGGGTGCAAAGGCAGCAGCAGCAGCAAGAGAGGTGTTTCTGCAGGAGTGGGTTTTTAAGGAGAAAGGGGGACAGTCTGTAAAGGGTGAGTTGGTAAATCCTGATTGATTGAACATATTAACCAAGTAATGAATTTTGATGTCAGACCTTGGTGTTTTGTCTCGGGAATGAGTCAGTGGCCAAATAAGGAAATAGACCTAGCTTTAGGTGTATAACAACTTTTAGCAAGGGAGAAGAAACGGGGTAAAAGGGCAAAACCTTTCTACAATGTTTGCCGTGCTCCAGTCTGCTAGAACCCTTCAAAGTTGATCTCTATACTCTACATGCGGCGCATACACCTGCATACAAACCCACAAACACTCACAAGCATGCACACATGTGTGGGCATATACACAAAGAAGACCTATTCTGAATATTTTACATGGATTTGCTTGCTCAGCAACTCAAGAAGACACAGTGTGTTATTGTTCCCAAATGAAGAAACTTGGACCTGAAGGGTAAATCATTCATTCAAAACCATGCAGTCAGTACCTGGCAGAGCTGGCTTTGAGCTAAGCAGGCTGATCCTAGATGTAGACCTCTTACCTGCTCCAGTGTTCCCAAGTCAGGAATTTATTCTTCAAAGTACTAAAAGATCGTTGCCTTTTACATTTTTCTTTTCTTTTTTGTAAATTTCAACAGAATCAGTTCTTCATTATTCAGTTCTTACTTTTGCTTGATGAAATCATGTAGGAGGTGGCAGTGAGTTGAAATATAACCCATCCCGTTTTCAAAATCAGGAAGCCTTGGAACTTGGTGTTCCCTCCTCTGCCATGAATAAGCCAAATGATCTTTGATAGGAACCTAGAAAATCTGCTAAATTTATAGAACTCTTTATTTCCTCATTTGAAATCCAGGGAAAATATAAATAAGCTAATAGTATCAAAAAATTAAGTATGAGAAAACATACAGTCTTCAGGATAGCACATAGCAAACCATCCTTCCCAGAGGACATTTACTAGAATCTAAATGTTTAACAGTCATTCACATTTCATTCATCTTTGCATAAAGATGTATATAAATGTATGGAGAGCACTCTTGAGAGTGTCCCACTGAGTACCGCCTACTGTCTCTACTATCTGTGATGTGGTTTTAACTGTCCACTTGACACAATCTCAATTACCCAGGAATCGAGTGTCAGTGATGAATTCTAGATCAGGTTTGTCTGTGGGGGATTATCTTGATTACGTCATTTGAGGTGAGAAGACCCAGTCACTGTGAGTGGCACCATCCCTTAGGCAGGAGATCCCATATCAAGCCAGCTGAGAGCTAGCAGCATTAGTTTATCACTCCCTGCTCTGACCATGCCACTTCAAGTTCCTGTGCCTTGACTTCCACAGTGATGGTCTGTAACACAGAACAGTGAGGCAAATAAACCCTTCTCCATGAAGTTGCTTTTGTCAGGGAATTTCTTTTATTGTATCATTTCATTTCACTTTATGTATATAGTTTTGCATGGTGCCCTCAGAGTTCAGAAGCAAGCACTGAATCCTCTGGAGTTATAGAAGGTTGCAAGCAGCCTTGTGGGTTTTAGGAATTAAACCTGGATCCTCTGGAAGAGCAACCAGTGCTCTTAACTACTGGGTCATCTTTCCAGCCCTTGTTGGGGTATTTTATCACAACAACAGGAAATGAAGCCAAGACACTGTCTGCTGAGATACCACTCTGTCCATGTTGGGACCAGTGTACAAAGAGAGCAGTCGTTACCATCACTGCTTCTGCTCAACTGCTGCTTCCCCTAGAACTAGACCTACCTTGATGGCTGCAGCCTGCCCATCTTCTCCCTCCACCCCACCAGATATTCCAAGAATAGTTGCTAAATACCCCATTGTTGAAGGGCTCTGGATAGGCCCCAGGAAGCCTGGATCCATACTTTCACAATGCAGGGTTTTTTTTTTTTTTTTTTAACCTAAAGCTGATTCCTCTTCCCTCCACAACTGGGGACCCAAAGCCTGGTCCAGCAGCTTTAATCCAACTAAGTGGGTTGGGTCTGTGGTGAGGCAGGAAGTGTGAGGAGAAGCACTAATGAAGTCCAGCTGAGTCAGCCTGGCGTCACTGTAAAGGAATTGGGCAGAGGAACCAGAAGAGCTGACACTAGAAGAATTCAGAGAGAAGAATGGGTGGCCTTATTTGGTTCCCTGGGTTTTTTAAAGTGGCTCAAGTGAGGACTGTAGCCATTAAATGTGGGACTGTCCACAGGCACTCACTCAAAGCTGCCCCATGCCAGTCAGCAAGCAAAAGAGTGGTGCATTGACCTACCTGGTCACCTCTAAGAGTGACTACAGGGTGGAGGTCAACAGTATATATAGAATGCCCTTTGGCTTGTAGCCTGGAAAACTTGCATTTCTGCTATGCCCCACCCTGTGGTTCCTCTGAAGCATCTCAGGATGCCATTCATCTATTTCTGTCTTATTGACAGCATATTTGACCTAGGAGTTTGGGGAGACCAAAGCTGCCCGGTCAGTGCACAGGCTACACTGGTGTGCTAAGAAGGAAAGTTAATAACATAACTACTCTACTATGGCTTGCCATACCTTGTTTCCCACACCACTTATAGGACAAAGAAAGTGACTTAGGAGATCTGGAACTATGTTCAACTCTAAAAGGAATCTCAGAACCCAGCCAGCCCTAGCTGCCACTGTCTAGATTGCTGATAAACAGAGGCTCATTTTCTTCAACCCAAAGACAACAAAGGAGTCAGGAATAGAAAATCAACAGACCTGAAATTGATTCCGTGTTCCAGCATTTTCCAGATGGACAAATTACTTTCTTCTCTTGAAATACATTTCCTCAGCTAGAAACAAAGAGACCACTATCTTCCTTCATGAAATTGCCTATGAGAACCATAGGCCCTAGACCAAATACAGTGTTTATGAACTCTACAGCATTATAATTCAAACACATGCTAAATAGCACAGAGCTGTTTACTAGAAAATTAATTGGATAATTTATTTACAGGGCCTATTATGAAACTTTCCAACAGAATCCAAATGATATAAATTGATTTTATTTAGCATTATTAGAAAGAGGGAGACGAAATGAAATGTGTTGACTCTTAGATGCACGTTTACATAGGACTGAGTAAAACCATCGAAGGTCTTTTATTGTCATCGAGTGTTGGCATACCTTACCAGTTACCAGTTCCTATTTCAATTCTCTTCTTGCTTAAATTAATTACTAGGCTGTGGACTAAATACTTGTGATTTGCCTTCCAGGCCAGCAAATGAAAATTTCGGAGCTTCTAGTAAAAGAAAGAAAGGGAGAGAGAGAGAGAGAGAGAGAGGGAGAGGGAGAGGGAGAGGGAGAGGGAGAGGGAGGGAGGGAGGGAGGAAGGAAGGAAGGAAGGAAGGAAGGAAGGAAGGAAGGAAGGAAGGAAGGAAGGAAGGAAGGAAATGGAGGAAGAAAAACTAGCTTTTGCAAGTTTTTTTCTGCCACCTCAGAGAAAGGCTGCTCTCTCCCTGTTGTATTGGTAGCTTCAAACATTTATCTTGGTGCCCTGTAGACGCAAATCTAACTGCAGACCTCAAAAATGGCTTGTTTGAGAAAAAAAAAAAACTTAGAGAAGGATTTAACCATTTATTAAAACTCACTGAAAAAGAGCGATAACAATAATACGTTTATTATTTTGAGGAAGAAAAAAAAACTTCACTGGCAAAGAAGTTCCAGCAAGAGGCACAGCCTTGGTTTATGCTGTTGTAAATTCCTTTAATAAGGAGTTTAAGTGGCGAGATGGAGTCTCCTATCTGCTTCTGCATCTAAACTCTTGCAGTATGTCTTTCTCCTTTGAATAAGAAAAATCATCCTTACCCATTGCACACTGAGAGAGGCATGTGCTTCCGTGCCTTTCACAGTAACTGTAGATGTTCTTGGCTGCCACAGTAAAATATGACAAACACTTTTTGTCTTCTAAATCTTTAGTAGGACAGTGCCACCTGAAGCTGCGTCAGCAAACTCCATGTCCTTCTTAGATGAAAACTCTTTTGTGGCCTTGCACTTGGAATGGCTCTGAACTCACTTGTTATTTTGGAGACATGCAGGGTGTCAGTCATTTGGGAGTACTAGTTCATTGGCTCACATCCTCTGTGCTGTTCTACTTCACCATTCAACATCAAGACACACTTCATTAAGACTGCCACTGGAAACCTCATTAGCTGTTGAATGCTGGGAGTATAAAAACGGAAAATACACATTTTCCTCAAAAATCTGGATTTTATTGAAATTTTGAATTTTGACTTTGAAATCAGTGGGTCTTTTCACCTATTTTCAGGGGGAAAAAGTCAGATTCCTAAGTCAAAATGCGTAGCTCAGACACACTTGCAGACTCTGCTCTAAGGTCTTTGTTTTGTGTCTAGGGGTCAGCAGATCAACCAGCCCCTTTACAGGCCAGTGCGAAGGCCAGCACAGTGAAAAACACATGCCCTTAGGGCTGCTTATGAACACACGCTCCACTCCAGAGATCTCCCGAAAGGCTCTCGGGGACCACAGGGCTTTGCAGATAGTCTTTGGCTGCATTACTGCCTCCAGGGTTAACTGGACTCTTAAACCTGATGATTGGGTTCTTAAACTTTCTAAACAGGAAGCCACTAATGTCAGGTGAACTTAGACAGGCGTGCCAGGGATGGGTGAGTAGTAACACGGAAAGGTGTTCACAGCTTATTGCTGAGTCAAAAGAATGACTAATGTTTGTGTTTGTTACTTCTCTGTTGCTGTGATAAAACATTGTGGCCAAGGCAACTTACAAAAGACAAAGTTGACTTTTTTTGACTTATGATTCCAGAGGGTTAAAGTCCATAACGGCAGGAACAGCCTGGCAGCAAGCAGCAGGAATCAAAACTGGAATGCCTAAATAAACCTTCCCAAACAGTGCCATCAACTGGATACCAAGTGTTCAGATACCCAAGACAATGGGAAACATTTCTCATCCAACCCACCACAGTTTTTCTACTATAATATCATTAATGTATAGAATACATAGGTATGCATGTATTAGTATCTTCACACGGGGGAGAGAGAGAGACAGAGATATATAGACAGACAGAGAGAGAGAGAGAGAGAGAGAGAGAGAGAGAGAGAGAGAGAGAGAGAGAGAGAAAACGCACTAGGATCTACCTCAGGTTGGACAGCAACTTACTATCCTTCTCCCTCGGCCCCCAGTTGCTAGGGCTGCGGGTGGGTGTCACTATCCCTGGTTTGCATTGTAGGTGCTCGGTAAATGCTTTCAATAAACTGTTTTATAACAAAGGACAGTATTACCCTATCACTCTAACTTTTCTTAATGTTTCTTGATTCTCAATATATATAATATGTATTATTATATATGTACTAAATACATATAGTATTGTGTCTGTGGATAGACATCATAATTCGAAAGCACTTCTATCCAACTTTTCTGTAATAGTATTAAGAAACAAGAGGCATGGCTGGTGAGTTGGCTCAGCAGTAAAGACACTTGCCTCGCAAGCCTGCGACCCTGGATTCCACAGTGTAAGGGGAGAACTGACTCTCAAAAGTTGTCTTCTGATCCAAAAACACACACCTTGGTGCAAGCATACCTGCACAGACACACACACACACACACACACACACAGAGAGAGAGAGAGAGAGAGAGAGAGAGAGAGAGAGAGAGAGAGAAAGAGAGAGAGAGAATAAATTTAATGTAAAAACAAAAAGAAACAAGAAACATTAAGAAAAGTTAGAGTGATGGGGTAATATTGTCTTTTGTTGTAAATTTGTTTATTGAAAGCATTTACTGAGCACCTACAGTGCAAACCAGGCATTGTGGCACCCACCTGTAGCCCTAGCATTTGAGAGGCTGAGGGAGAAGGATCACAAGTCACTGCCCAACCTGAGGTACAGAGATAAGATCCTAGCTCAAAACAAAACAAAAACAAACTTTAAAAACTCAGCGAAATATATGGATCCCCCTACAGTGGTAGAGGCTCATAATGTACTTTATTTTTATTTCCAATCAGGAGTTACTTTGTTGTGCTTAAACATTTTTCCATCGGGGCATGGTGCAACCATGGTGATTCCTATTAAATCTTTACTCAGTTTGCCCTGAAGGCCCCACACTCCCCTACTCAGGACCATTATACAAGATAGCAGGAGTTTTCAGACTGTGAAAACCAGGGTCTGCCTCCATCCAAAACGGCATCCACAGTGATCATGTGTCAGTCATTCTGTCTCTTAGTACTAAATCAGTATGTCACTCACTCTGGGAAATTAATCAGAGATTGTGAATGCTTCCAGGTAACATTCACAGTGCTCTCAGGTGAGTACCAACCTCTACTTAATATTTATACATGCATGGAATATATTTTCATCTGATCCAGATATATCCGGTTCTTTCCCCTCCAGCTCCTCCTCTCTTCTGCCCCACACACATTTCCCTCCCAGTTTCATGAGCTCTCCCATGCCCACCACCAAATACCAAGTGCATTTAGTGTTGTATATATGTGCCCAGCAGTAGGACTATCTAGGAGTGCATGTGGCTACCCTGTCAGGGCCCACATCCCTGGAGAAAATTGCCTCTCCCTCCCACAGCTTATAGCAATTGCTAATAGCTCCTCATAGGGACAGGACACCGTGAGCCTCTCCCCAGTCCATGCTGGCTTGACCTTGTGCAGGTCTTGATGCAGTCCCAGCTACCGTGAGTTCATGTGTGCAACTGGGTTGTCAGGTCCAGCAAACACTGTTTCACTACAGGCATCCATGTCCACTAGCTCTTATACTCTTCCCACCCATCTTCCACAATTTTGTGGCAGCCTCCCTAAGGGAAACAGCTAAGATTTGGAATTAGATTCCTAAAGCATACCCAAAAGAGAACGATGCCAAGATTGAAACTGGCTGGGGAAATCATAGAGGCATCAGAAATGGCTAGTCCTTGACGTGAGTCTTCATAGAGACATCCCTTCTGAAGATCAGAGAATGAGCACATAGAGCTGAATATTCTTCCATGTGTTGATGGCAACATGGAATTATGTTAAATTATTTGTACCAAAAATGTCCTCCACCCAACCAAAGCCATGAAAGAGGCTGAACGACACAGTCAGGAGGCTCCCAACCAATGCCATACAAGACGATAAATGGTGTGGTCAAACCGGATCACACTCAAGTTTTCTCCCACTAAACAGTTTCACCTCTGGCAGGTTAAGTGCAGGTGAAACTCGATGCAATGTGAACAGCTGGTTCTTACTGTGTTAAAGCTAAGCTCTGGAGTGAGGCCTCAGTTCCTTTGAAACACATTTGCAAATACACTGAAATACGCTGCCGTTCAGTATTCCTCCCACCCACCCTAGCAGG
>CABHPQ010135102.1:14057-27052 GCA_902168405.1 Peromyscus aztecus
CCTTCCTAACATGGCTTTGCCTGAGCAAACTCATCCGATGCCTGACTGGCAGTGTGATGTGTTCTGTCCTGCAGCCTCTCACGAGGACCTTTGTTACTCAAGTACACAGCCCCTAAACATCAAATCCCCTCCTCCCAGAGCCACAGATTCACAGAATACTTGGAGTCGTTTTCCAGCAATCTGCTTAAGTTATTCCAACTTGGTCTTTCAGTAGAGGCTGCCATGCACTCATTAGCTGTTGCTAATATTTTATACCTTCACAGTAACATACGTGATTTGGGTTTTTCTAAATGTCCTCTAGGCTCTGTTGCTTTTATTTCTTAACTGATTTTCACATGCCCAATGGATAAACAAACCATCTGTGGCCCCAGGTCTTTTTGATTTTGCATATCTTGTGGCTCAGAAGAACTCACCAATAGTTAGTTGTCCAGAAATACTCATTCATAAAGAGAAATAGGAAGTCTAGACAAGCCCACCCTTTAGGAATGACCATGACTTATGTGTAATGAGGTCATTATGAGCTTCTAAGCACTGTAGAAGAGGTGTAAAGAAAAGAAATCCCCTGCAACCTGGTGAAAGTGGCAGCAGAAGAGAACTGTCACTGAGAGGGCATGCCTGGGTATTCAAGGACTCAGAGGGCGGGACAGGCTGACCTCCAGGAAAGAGGGGGCTGGAGAGGTAGCTCAGTGGTTAAGAGCACTGACTGTTCTTCCATAGGGCCTGGGTTCAGTTCCCAGTACCCATATGACAGCTCACAACTGTCTGCAACTCCAGTTCCGGGGGACCTCACACAGACATACAGGAAGCCAAACACTAATGCACATCAAATAAAAATAAATTTAAAAAAAGAACAGAAAAGAATTATTCTGAACTGTCACAGCTAAGTGCCAAGTATATAAAAATTAAAGAAAAATACAAATCCTTTAAGTCCATTTGGGCTATAATAGAAACGCTGATTGCAGGTCTATCCATCACACTGCTTCCACACAAAGGTGCACAACAAGCTTGAAGATGGCCCTTGTCAGAAACAAAATTTCATCACGCTTTTATCAAGTTTGCATCAACATATCAAAAACTGGGCTGGATTTGTGAATAAAAAAATATGTGATTTGGATAGAGAATATTTTTTCTTCTCATTAAAGCAAAAATACTGCAGTTCTGTGCCACAAAGTGTTAAGTGCATAATGCACAGATCAGTTGTTATAAAAGACAGCAGCAGCAGGTGCGGGAGGCCAGGTGCTCCAGGGAGAAGAGAAAGGACTGGATGGAGAGGCCCAGCGTCAGTGCACCTGTGTTTGAGGATGTGTCACGTGACTTCATGCCCACTGTGCAGAGTTGGTGCATATGAGAATAAATATTGTCATCGGGGCTGTTGGTGCAGGACATTATCGCTGTGTCTTAATTGTAGCTGCAGTGGCTTTTATTCTCATATTTCAAAGAGTCAACAGGGAGAGCTTTCTCTTTTCTTAATTGTGAGGGCTCTGGGGTCAAGCAGGGAGGGAAGAGGTATAAGATAGCAAGATTCAGTTACCATTTGGGATCCAAAATGCTCCTCTCCTCCTCCTTACCGTCTCACACGAAGGACCAGGTGTTTTAGGTGGGAGATGTGAAAATGGAGAACTTTGCTTCTTCTTCCCTTGGAAACAGCATCAAAGACCGTATCATACCAGATGTACAGATGGTAAGATATAATTTTTCAATCATTTGTGTCTTTAGGAGGTCAAATGTTTTCATTTATATCCATTGTATTTATAGCTTCTAAGGAGCATGACTTTTGTAGAGAAGAGAACCTTCTAGGTGAAAGAAAAGTGGACCTAGAATTTTCTGTGAACTGCACATCAATTTTGCTTGCTGTTTCTCTGAGTGTGTTTTTGTTTGCTTTGTTGGGTGACAGAGAGTTAAGAAATGGTTTCTTTATGGTCTTTAAAGCCATATAGCACATGACTGACTCTTACAGAATTGAAATTTCAAATTTAAGTTTTGTTTGCTGCCTACTTGACCTCAGTGTGACACCCAAAGTGGTGTTCCTTAAACCCAGTGTGGTCTCTCCAGGAAGCCATGAGTGGTTCCAGCTCTGTCCGGGGGTATGACCCTGGGGTAAGTACTGCCATGTATTCCAGAGCACAGGGAAGCCATTTGCTGGTTGTCGTATGTGGGGAGACTGAGATCAAAGGATATAGAATGAGGTCGGTAATTAGCATCCACTGACACTGCCTATCACAACATAGATTTGTCTCCAAGAGTAGAGTTGTTTGATCACTTGCTCTTGCCTGAGAACTATAAAAATCCTAGGCCTTTGATCAGAAATCCTCCTCGCTAATCCTAGGGATGGGACCTGTCTCCAGCACTCAGTGCTGGGAATATAGGAAGCTATCTGATTTTCAAATCAAGCAATGACTTGCTAGAGAGAAGAAAATCCTGAGTGTTTAGAGCACCCACTTTGGAACTTGAACAAAACAATGGCTTTGCATTGCAGGATTTAAAAAATAATCCTTGAAAGAATATGTAGAAATGTGATAGCATGTATTATTTTTCAAAATAAGCACTGCAGACATCGGAGCTGACACAGGAGGAAGCAAGGAACAGGAAAGGCTAGTAGTAGAATCTAGACCATTATTGTCATACCGTCCAAGAGCCACTTTAAAGCTAGAAAAGCCAGGGCATGATGGCACTTGTCTTTATTCCCGGCACCCTGGATAAGGAGGCAGGCAGATCTCCATGACTTTGAGGCCATCCTGTTCTATATATCGAGTTATGGGCTAACAAGGGCTATACAGTGAGACCATGAAAAAGAAAAAAAAATTCAAGAAAAGCCAGCATAAAGAGCAGTTTGTCAGGCTAATGTAAAAACCACTGGGCTTCATGGCCATGTCCTCACCCAGCTACTGATGCTGTTTCCCCTGTTAGAGTTAGCCTTAAAGTGGGAAAGACTACTAAATATTTGAGCTTATGCTTGATTTTAAATGCAGTTTAAAGTGTCACAACATATTTGAGGGTTTTGTATTCTCCTCTTACTTGGTAATATGCCTTCAGAAGTGAGTCTGTGGGCCATGTGTCCTGTTTGTTCAAGTCTGACCCAAAAGCAAAATAAAACAGTGAGTCTTGTGGCCACTCTGTTTTACCACAGCATGAGTGCACAAGCACACACCACACACACACACACACACACACACACACACACACACACACAGGAACGTGCGCAAACACTCACACACAAACACTTTAGTCTAACATTTAACCTTCTAGTATAAACCTCTGTAACAATGACATTTTCCCTACCTGAATTTGAATGAAATAAAACCAGAGGTTTGACAACTATACATTTCATGTCTATTTAAGAAGCCGACTCAGGACTTCAGCCTAGGAAGAGTTGATAGGTATCAACCTTTGCATTTGGTAGAGATTGTCCTTCCTGTTTCCTGTTTTTTTCTTTTCATCACTTCTTTGGCTGTTTCAGCAATGTCCTCTGTGGCTATGCTGACACCGTGGACCTTAAAAAAGAAAAAGACACAGGACCAAAATACTGTCAGGTCGTGGAAGGCATGCTAAACACAATGAACAATAGCGCATTTCTGCCACCATCCTGCACCACTCACCACAAGAGCCGTCGTCGCAATGGCTGTGTGGTGACGCTATCTGCTTAAGGAAAGAAATCAGAACTCTCCTCCCAGTGACAACTCAGAGGAAGGGCAGAGCCTGTGCAGGCTCTTCTCCGTGATGTCTGTAGCCTTCCCTACAGCAGTCACTCGGCTCTCTTAAGCAATCAAATTTTCTTTCCTTTTTTGAATTATAAAATTCTTTTTTATTTCAGAAAAACGCTCTAAAGTTTAAAGAAAAAGGCATGGGTCATTACTAATTCTTTCTCTCAGAGAAAAATAACTTTTAGCATTTTGTATGGAATCTTCCAGATTTTTTTTTTCTCAAAGACTTCACACATGATTGTAAAAGAGAAGTCATTTTGTAGGAAAGGTCTTTGCCCCTGTTTTCTGCCCCATCCCCACCCCCACCCCCCATTTCTCTCTGACACCTGTGTTTTCAACTTTTCAGCATTTTTGCTTATTTTTCTTGAATTGTAAATGTGCTCTAGACTTTTATATAAAGGCAGGCTGGGGGCACTTGACTCTCCTCGTAATCTTTCTTCACATCTTTGTCTTTGAAGCAGCCTCCTCACTCCCCCTTTCACATCCCCGCTTTCCTGAGGGATGATGAATCCTCTCAGCGGCTTCACCCCATGACCCATGAACCCATCACTGCATCTGCCATCCGTCTTTGCTTCTGTTCCTACTCATTGGTGACTTCTGACACCTCACTCAAGGAAAGGTTGCAGTTCACACCCTCACCTCCTTAGCCCTGGGCACTCTCCCCTTATTCTCCATCTCGCCCTCTACTGTGCCCTCTTCCTTTGCTTATTGTTAAAGGAGAGTTGTCCTCTAGGCTTCTGAGTAAGTCTTCATTTCTCCTGTCATGAGCTCACCTACCCTGGCATTTTCTTATCCATCCACCTAGATGTGTAGCCCTACCTCTCTTCTTAGGTACAGATGTGCATGACCAAATGGTCAAGTAGATGTTTCTACTTGGCAGAACTTTCCAAAGACACCACAAGCCCACCAGAGACCTTGTGTGTGCACTGTCTTCCTTACCCGTTCTGTCTGATAGTCAATTTGATAATCACCCTGACTGTAGTGGATGTAGAAGGGACAAAGAGGGAGTGTGGACAGTTCCTTCTAGCTTAACAGTGAAGAGACAGGAGAAACGGGGGTGTGAGGAAATCACCTTCTAAGTGAGGGATTCTAAGCAATTTTGTTGGCAGTGGGAAGAATGGCGTCAGAGAAGAGATTAAGACAGGGGACACAGGGGGATAGGAACTGACCCCAGACAGCTCTGAGGCTGAGAGCTAAAATGGCAGTGGGAAACTCTTAGCTTTCTGACACTGGATTGCTAATTCTGCGTGTGACTTTTGCTTAAGTAAATATATGCCGGTTATATATCATGAAGCAGTAACTAAATAATGATAAACCATTTTTGAAGTACATATGTGAAATATTTAACCTTTACATTCATATTGACATCTATAGTTGGGCAAAAACTACATTTGGTGCAATTGATCTGTTAGATAGACCATGCATTACTTTTCCTTTTCAAAACTTCCTATGTAAGTCCCATTCCTTGTGAGTATGAAGAATACTTTAAATTCAATCCACAAACAGCTAATATCTTTCAACTGAAACTCTATTTTAATTTTTTTAGTAGTGTTGGGGGTTGAACCCACAGCCTCATGTATCCTCAGTAAGTATTCTACCACCAAGCTACATCCCCAGCCCAAAGACTTGCTATTATTATTGTTATATTTCATATTCTGACACAAGTAATCCTTCATTTGTAAACTCGCTATGGCATCAACTTCTATTGATATTGTTATAATTTTGCCCAGTCTTCCTGTGGAATAATTTCCACAATAGCATTGTGATACAACTTCCCAAGTGTCGCGATTTATTTAATTCAAGTGAAGACATCCATTTTTCAATTCTACTTCTGTGGAAGGAAGGGTGAGGAGGAGAGGGTGGGAGTGTGAGAAGGGCGGAGGTGAGTTGCCAGGTAGGAGGTTCTTAAGGAAACCACAGATGTGATCTGGCTGGATAGCATTCCGAAGGGTGCCAGGACGAACAAAGAACCCAGCAATCTTGTTTCAAGCTAGTGAGATAGAATTCAGAATGATGTCACTCGGGATGGTGGGGGAAGATAAGAGACACTGTGTTTGGAGTTTCAGACATGACAGCCAGCCTGGGCTCAAAGCTTTTCATAGGCAGGGAGACACTGTCAGCAAACCGGGAGGCTCATTTGACCTCTTTTCTCCACCTTGAGTTCTTTCCCCTTAGCTCCCTGGCACTAACGCTTCTTCCTCAGATGCACTTAGTTAAGAGTGCACGAAAGTGACGGCAGGCAAGCACTCCCTGAGAAGACTGGGCGGTGAGGGGCCTCATTTCTCTGCCTCAGTTGAAACCCTCAGCTTCTGCGGCTTGCCAGAGCTGTGGGTGGAGCGCAGGACGCGATTACCCTGTGGCTTCTCCTCCCACATAAGCCCCGCCCCTTTACACTTGGACAGTGGACAGATTAGCTTTCTTCCTCCTCCTGATTCACTCCTCTGGCTGATGTGCAAGATCTTGCAGAAGCCAGGGACTTGCGTTCTGGGCTTGGCAAAAGTGCTTAGGAAGAAGCCAGGGCTTCCCGGCTGGGAGGAGGGAGGAGAGCTGAAGACCCCGCCTTTGGCTCAGCTAAGCAAAGTGGGCAGCTCAGTGCTTGAAAGAGGATTGTGCTCGCACTAGATATCAGTAAGTGAGTGACTGTATGAGTGCCCCTGGGTCATGGGGTAGACTTGAAAATGATGCTTGATTCTAGGAGAAAGCTGCAAGGCTGCTGTCTGTGCGCTTTCTGTGTCCCGTGGAGACTAGAGGCTTAGGCACAAGAATCAGAACTCCAAATGCCTCCTCCCAATCCTGGAAAATGGCAACTTCTACTGAGAGTTGTTGTGGACATACTCTCCTTTCCTGACCCCTCTTCCCAGGAAAATGTGCTACTAAATCAGACAGAGTTAAGATTAAGTGGGGAAAGTGAAATGTAATATTGATAGATATTGCAATTTGTGATTATGTTCTGTGTGTGCTGGCATTGTTATATCTATTAGCAGAAATTGTCAGCAAAGTCTGAGGCAGGGGCTTAAATGGGGAAATTGAGAGTTTCTATGACCAAGAGGCTGAGTAGTTCATATGTAAGGGATTAAATACAAAATTTATGTAATAAATAATAGATGGGTTTTTAAAAATCATTAAAGAGGAACAGCAGCCAGGAAGCATAAAAGTGCATGATAAAAATTAGGAAAGGAAAATTTCACATCCATGGCTTTTTGAAGTAGCCAAAAATTTCAGGATGTTTACAAAGTCGTGACAGTGATGCAGGAATACTTCAATTATTGTTGTACATTATTAATAATGTTGCCGGGCAAGATCTGTGGTTCTCTGGTCAGCAAGTTCTGGCAATGAAGCCACTGCCGCTGGTGCAAAGAATTCTGGGATGTCTGACAGTGAAATGGATGGAAGGACTCACATTCCATCTCTACTTAATGCCCTTTTGTCCAGAAATCGGGTCATGCAGATGAGCTACTTGGTACGTATACAGATCAATACTGGGAAAGGCATTTCTGAGGCTGTGTGGCAGAGGGACTGTAGATGATGTCTCAGAGCTAATGCTGGGCTGAGAGAACCCAGAAGCCAAGAGACAGGAAGCCAGCTTGGCTCAAACCAAACTTGTTCATTTTGTCTCCCATCCATCTTGAAATGGAATCTCAGATGAAGACAAGAATGATATCTGAGAGGAACACTGTGACCATTGTTCTGCCCTAATTGTTGAAGTTTATTAATGTGTGGATGAAGTGGGGGGGGTTTATGCATCCCAATACTTGAAATCTCTGATCTCTGTATTACAGTAAATGACACAAAATAAGAGATATATTTATGGGATGGGAGAAATATGAGAATTCATATTTTGAAATGTTGTAAGGAGGAGAAACAGACCATGTTCTGCAGTAAAGAAGTCTTGTGTCATGGCACTGATGTGCAGGAGCAGTGCTAATATGGCACCATAGACCGAAGTTTTAGAAGTCTAATTCTCTTCATTCTAATTTGTGAGGATAGCATCCAAAGCAAAGTGGTTTTTGTTTGGCTGCTTTTTGTTTTGTTTTCAACTTTGGACAACAGAAAAGCTCGTAATGGCCTTTACCTACATTTGTCATTGGTGTGAAGAAGTCTCATTATACTTCTGACACTCCCACTGGGGAGGAAAAAAGCTAAATATGTTACCATTTTTCTGCAACACAACTGTGAGATGATTGTTATGGTGAGACTGCTTTTCCAGCCTTGGAACTTGTACTGGTAAATTCTGCTGTAGGAAAGATGGGTAGAGAGTGGTCATTAGGACCAGTCACAACAATAAAACAATGAAACGGCCCTAAATCACACTTAGAGATAAAGATGCCTGTATTCTTCCAACTCCATAAACTTCCTAATTTTGAAACCAATATTGTCTGTTAAAATTACTATTTATTTTCAATGTTAGTATTCATGTGATTTACTGATATATTAAAAACTTGAGAGTTTGTTGTCTGGGTTATATAACACTTCTCTTCTTCTTAAAATATATAAGGCATTAAAATATAACGCAATAGTTGACATTTTAAGAATAGTATAATTCTAAATGAAGTTTCTGTTCTTGAGAAAAATGTACTAAGAATCTTCAAAGAACTGCTTGTTTGTCTCAGAGTGTGAGGGAATCTTTGTGAAACTATAGAATAAAACAGAGGATTGAGAAAGGACGGAAGGCTTCCTTTGCATGCAAGAGAATAGGCAGAGTCAATGCACAGGTTAAGAAGGAGGTTTGCTGTACACGAGAGACTAATGTCAAGAAAGAGTTAAATAAAGAGTTTGTCTTTAAGAATTATTAAGTAGGAACTAAGATTTTTAATGAAAAGAAACTAAATTATATTTAAAATTGTTCTTTCACAAGAAAAGTAAAGAACAAGGCTATGGAAGGCTAAGCAGTGACGAAGACCTGGGAATAACTGTTGAGCAGAAGCAGGTGAGTGGACACTCCATGTTTCCAGTTGCCCGTACACTTTGACTGGTAGCCCGTTGGGTTCAGAGCCCTTCCCGACAGCTGTTTTAGCCTGTCTAACTAGAGTTGTCATTAATGTAGATTTGAGTAGCATCAAAGTGCCCCTTATCTCTGCCCCACCGATTTCTGCGTGATACCAGCCTGTGTGTGCTGTATGTGAAAATAAATAATAAAGCACGAAGCAAGGCCGAAAGGAGAGAACTCTGGGACTTAATACAGTGAGTCAAAATAACATAATTTGATTGAGAAAAGAAAAAGCTTTAAGTAAGAGCTATGAAGCATATTTTCTTGAAAATGAGAAACACTATCATTGGTGTGTCCTGTAAAACAAAATATGACGGGGGTAATAAAAGGTGTGAAATTTTGAGATGTTTAAACTTAAATTCTGCCCAATTTAGTTCTGTTTATCTGCAGCAAGTGTCGAGGTGATTTGACATGGAAAGAGATTGCTGTATAGTCAGTCATGCTGCCCATAAATTGGTAGGAATGCAGCCTCTGGGTTGGATGTTCTGTTGGGCCATAAGGGGCAATGAAAAGGGCTTAACCGAGCGTAAACAATGACACCGCAGGGAGCGGACAGGACCGGCCAGAGCCTGACTGGCATCAAGAAGACAAGCTAACTGCCAGTCTGCTTAACTAACATACATGTGCCATTGTCTCTGAGGGCAGTGTCAGCAGAGGGGTAATTAAAAAGTCTGCACTAATGAGGACATTAGGAAGTAGCCACTGACTTACAGAACGGCTGCTGAATCTGGACAACTTTCTCATCCTGAAGCTGGCTCTGCATGGTGGTGATTGCACTAAGGGAGACATTAGATGTGTGTGTTTGACAAAATGGGGAATGGCTACCAAGAGGTAGGTAGCAATGAGAAGTCGCTAACTTAGGTCATGCTTGGGGTAACTGAAAGGATCTTCTGGAAGATCCTGGCTGGGCAAAGCGTTTCCATGAAAGTTCATGGGGTATGGGCACAGCAGAGCTTCTCTTACCATCCCTGTGCTTCCTGCCTGCTGACACTCTGCTGCCCCTGAGAATAGCAGCGAAGGGGTGTGAGGGTCTGGCCTCACTCAGTTACTCACTGCCAGTTTGTCAGTTAACTAACAAGGTATGTGGAGCCCCAGTTTGCACCTCTGTTGTTTTAATTATACTACATTAATTACTTGGGACACGCACTCTAGACCTCCTGTGGACTGTGATTCTGATTAAGATTTGGACCTACCTGATGAGTAAGCATACCATGAGAAACACACACACACACACACACACACACACACACACACACACACACACACCTCTACCAAACTGAAGTTAGTTTTTATTTCTTGTTTAGTCATATAGAAATGAATTCTTACTTTTCTACTTCATTGTTATCTTCCTCCTCAAAGCTTTTAGTTTCTTCCTTTTAAGCTTTGTGTTTTAACTAACCATTGTCGTTCAGAAACTCCAGAATTATTGTTTCTGTATTTTTGATGAGGAGTCCAAGGAAGTTAGTCTTCATTGTCCCTTGCTGACTTCCCACAAATTTATATTGTTGGGACCAAATAGTTCCAGTGAAGTCACACACGTTGGCGCGACTCGGAGTGGCCCAGTGCTGCCGAGTCATTCCGTTAAAGCTAGCTTCAAAACGTGACAGATTCGAATACATCAGCTGAAGAGCTGGCTGCTGCCCTCCTGCTAGAGCTTTGGGATTCTTGAGTTTTGAGCAAATCCTGGGTTGAAGCAATGACAATGTTCACACCCCCAACTAAAATGTCAAGGAAAATACTGTATTTATTTTTTATGAAACTCCGAGAAAGTTATTCCTCAGATCAAGAGACAAACGAGCAAGCATGTCTGTGGGTGCATGCATGTGTCAAGTGCATGTTCGCTGCAGGAAGACAGTTGTTCATTCCATATATATAATGAAATCACACACATATGTATAATAAAATTTAAGCTTGGTGTCCCCATATACTATTTTTCCAATAATCTCTATGTGCAATCTGTGTCTTCAAAAAGCATGGAAGAAATTTGCTTGTTAGTCTTCATATACCTCTATGTAGCTTTTCTAGTGAGTGATGCCACAGAAAACCTAAGGCAGATACATAAAATAATTGAAGTTCTGTGATGGGCAGAAGTCAATGATCTCATTAATCTGTCACTCACTAGCTGCTGTCACTCCACAAGTGCTGTGCAAGCTGTATGCCTGTCCGTCAGTCAGGTGACTCACAAGTCCAGTGCTTCCACAGAGAAACTGGTCTTGCTTATGTAAGCACATTAACAGCAGAAGCAGCATGCAGGATGTGGGCTTGCCATCCCAGGCTGCTGCTCTCCAAAGAGCAGAAGACAATGCTGTGTTATTTTGATGTGGAAAAACAGTAAATTTTGGAAATGTGTAAGGTTTTTGCTTGTGACTGGCAATATTGTACTTCTTCCTTTGTGAAAATTTCTTAGCAAATTTGATTCAAAATGCATATTTTAAAAATCACAGAGGATTCTTAAACTAGTACCCTAAACTAATAGGCAATATATGTTCATATATATGTGTACACACATTCACATGCTTAATTTAAATATGAATGTAATGGGAATCGGAGTCCATATTTACACTTAATATCCCCAGAGGTTTTATGCTTCAAAGAGAAAAGTAATGAAAATGAATGTATTTCAATAAAATCTTAATGACCTTAAACTCCAAACATTTGCTATAAACATAACTATACTTAGTGAATGCTATATAAAATAAATCCTAAAAGAGAAATCATATATATATATGTATATATCAATCAGTTTTATCATCAAAGTATTCTTTCTTCATTGGAGAAGACAAGGATCTTGATTGTAAATTAGTCTCAAGTAAACACAAATTATTTCCTGAAATTACTGGTATTTCAGGAGTGAGTGAGACTGGATGCAATAGATGGAAAGGTACCTTCTAAGGAATTTACAGCCTTAACCACTTTGAATAAATAATGAATTTGCTCTATTTTAAATCTCTATTTCAGTTGGATTCAGCTTATCTCAAGGATTCTCATATGTTGGACTACAGAATTGGTGTCTAAGATTTTTTCACATTCCAAGTAGACTTGAAGAAAGTAACAAAGACAAACATAAGTATAGAATTTTGTGGTTTTTATGAAGGATTCAGAGCTACAGGTTTGAGCATTGCAAAAATGCATGTATAGAATGCTTGGGTCTGGTTGGTTCTGGGACTCAAAGGAAGTTGGCACTGTGCATTTTTCTTAGTGCACTAAGTGAGGAACTGGCACACACATCAGGTCAGGGCAGCAGTCCTTGGCAGTCCCAGGTGTGCCTGGGGAGCTTCCTAGGCTCACCCCACTCATTGCTAACTTTGATGTGAGGTCAGGCCTGAGTGTTACATTTCTAATTCCTCCACTAGTGACGCTGGTTTCAGACCATAGTCTAAGACCCAGAATCGGAGAAAATAGCTATTGTGATTCTGAAAGAGGAAAAAGATAATGTTGGGTAATAAATCCGACATTCTTCAAGTGGTCATTATCTGGAAATCTAAAAACCAGAATCCACAGATACTGAATGCAGTGGTACCTAAAAAGCAGATCACCATTGACACTCAAAACAATGGTGCCTGCAGCTGGGTTGAGTTCCCTGTGGTAGCCCTTTTGGTCTTGAGCCCAAGAACTCACATTTCTTGTTTGTAAACTAGTGCCCTGTTCTTCCCATCTAAGGGTTTATTGGAGGCAAAATCTGTTAAAGGCTCCATAAGGCGTAGACTGTGTGTGTTGTGAGAATGAGCAAGTCAGCCATGTCTCCCCCTCTTCCCCCTGCAACTTAGCAAGCCAGAACCTTGAGACCTAGGGTGATGAATGAACTTTCCTAGAGTCCCTAGTTTGGTACCAAGAGCACTGAAAGCCACAGGCCCCTGATGTAGTCCAAGCTCTGTGTCCTCTGCACCATTACTGGTTGCCCTATAAATTGGTTAAGAAATGATTTTGCCTTCGTGGTCTAATTACATGCAGTCACCACCTGGAAACTATCACAGTTGACCACAGTCTATTACTGAGCACTCACTGGAATACACTTCCCACAAATACTTGGTAACTGTCTACTTCCCTCTTGGCCTCTAGACATTCTAGAAAAGAAAGGTCCCTCCAAACAAACAAAAGACCTGGGCAGAATGGGAACTGCAAGGTGGCTGTTGAAACCACTTGCCCTTTCTCCAGAACCTCCAAGGGAGGGCTCCAAGCACAGGACAAACAGATCACACACATTTTGCCTAGCCTGAAATCTGTCTGAATCTCTTTAGAACTTGTGAGAGGATCCTGAGCAGGAAGCAATGCACATCACAATTATTTTTCTAAAGAAAAAGAAGAAA
>CABHPQ010135103.1:1727-16663 GCA_902168405.1 Peromyscus aztecus
GTTGTTGTTGTTTGTTTTGTTTTTGTTTTTTGGCTTGTTTTTGAAACCTGTAGAGTTCACTGGCCTGGAAGACGCTGTGCAGATCAGGGTGGCCCTGAACTTGGAGCAATTCTCTTGCCTCTGCCTTCCACACACTGGGATTACACATGTGACTCGCCAGGCTTGGATTAGGGTTTTATTTGAGAGTGAGACGTCAAAACCCAAGACTGAAATCGCGGGTCTGAAGACAGATGCTTTGCTCGTGGTCCACAGCACAACGATGCTTTAGTACTGTGTTCATTCCATCGCTGTCACAGAATACCGCAGAGTGGGTGGCTTTACGGAGACGTGGATTTGGTTCGGGGTTTGGGAGGCTGGGCAAGGTGAGACCATGGCACCCATATCTGGTGAGGATGCACTGGCAGAGGGGCAGCTGAGTTCACAGGACCTAGGCAATCAGACCTCACCACAAGTTGTAAGGGGACATTCAAACCCCAGAAAGCACACGCTCCCCAAGACTGTGCAGTGTTTTGCCTGCTGGGCCATCTCACTGGCCCTTGGTTATGAACTTTTTAACCAGCCTGTTGGTTTTGTTCATAAATGTCTCTTTTCATGATAGGTTAGAAGCCGCTTGAAGGCAAGTTTCTGTCTACCCCCAAGCTACTTTACTCTCTCTGCTTTCTGTGGCCGTCAACCACAGATATTTCTGAGCAGAGCTTTAACAGTATTTAAAAGTACTGGTATCAGAAATCGCTGCAAGGCAGCCAGGGCCCATACAGCAAAAACAAGCTGGCTCCTGAAACTGTCGCTTGGACATTGTCCCAGCTACATAACAACTCTTGAGCTATTTGAAAGGGATTATAAGGAAAATGCACAAGTAACCCAGTCCTCCCAAGAGCATGCCATGATACAGATAAAAAGATGTGTTCTGACCACAGGTACCACTGTTACTGACCACTGCTAGCAGAGGCTATAGCCTGGAAGGGGTTGCTCTGGGAGCTTGTGCTTTTGGAAAGCACTCTATTAATATCACGGTCTCGGGAACATCAAGGAAACAAATGTACTTTAAAAACAGACCGAGAATAAGCACAACCATTTCCTCTTCTAACTATTCGAATAATTTTCAACTTGGAAAATAGACTTGATGGATGCCAACAGGGAAAACCACGCCACGTTCTAAACTGGCAAAAGCCAGGCCAGGCACATATTAGAACGGTCTGAATGGCTGCCAGGATCTCTAGCTAAGATCTCAGAGGAAGTCAGGCTCCCCTGGAAGCCTCCGAACTACTCTATCAGGTAAACAAAAGCGTGTATAATTAAACAGCAGTAAACGGAGCTCAGGGCACCTGACTTACAGAAGTGATTTTAGGTCGTGTTTGATCTCTCTCACTGATACCCGGCGAACCTGTGTGGCTATTCCATTATGATAATTTCATAACAACCCCAGGCTTATTTTCTCGCTCAGTAGCTAGAGTGATTGATTGTTTAAGCTATAACATTTAGAGAAAAGCCTGCAAAGTCAGATCAATAGCTCCTATTTAATTTCCCTTGCATATGAAGCTCCTTGTATTATTTATTAAGAGGCGCTGTTTACCATAGGAGAGAAGCCACGAGGCACAACAAAACCCACTGTAAGAGTTTATTAAGGGAAGGGAATAGAAAGAGTGTGTATAGGCCTGTGGAATGACCTCACAGGAAGAGAGGGAAGGAATAGGTGGAACCTGCTTTTAGAGGTCCCCCCCACCCGTCCTCCGCACATGCGCACATGGGCTACGGCACACATGCTCATAGATTACGTGATCACGCAGCACACGGATTAAGTAGGACGTAAGGCCCTAGGATGACCAAGCATCTTGCCTGGCTACTGGACAGTGCACGCATGGTCATGTAGCTGGGGGAGTGGCTAGGAATTCTAACACCTTGCTCCTGGACACCTGACGGCCAGGAGCCTCGAAACTGCCTAAAGCCTGTCTTCCTTCAGTCTTGCTCTCCTGATTCACTGAGTGGTCCGGAAGTGCTGTTCTCCCCCTACCCCAGGACACTACAGAAACCAGTGCCAAGTGCGGTGTTTTCTACGTGTGGTCTTGGAACCAGCGGTAACCAACATCGCTTGGAAGACTCTTGGCATGAGAATGACTTGCCTTCACCTCCATGAGGGTGAGCCCCAGTGTGTTTGAAGAAAACTCCCAAATGATTCTAACTTGTGGTAAATCGGGCGTGATAGTACATGCATGCAGTTCCAGTCTTGGGAAGAGGGAGGCAGGAAGATCAGGAGTTCATGGTCATCCTCTGCTACAGAGTGAGCTCAAGGTCAGTCTAGGTTTGTGGTGGTTTGAATGAGAATGACCCCCACCCCATAGACTCATATATTTGAATGCTTAGTAACCAGGGAGTGGAACCGTTTGAAAGGATTAGAAGGATTCGAAGGTTGTTGGAGGAAGTGTCTCACTGGGGGGGTCTCAAAAGCCCGTGCCAGGCCAAGTCTTTCTGCTTGCTGCCTGTGCATCAGGACGGAGCTCTCCATTACTTCTCCAATGCCAACCATGCTGCTACGCTCACTGCCATGATAATGGACTAAACCTCTGAAAATGTAAGTCAACCCCAGTTAAAAGCTTTCCCTTATAAGAGTTGCCTTGGTTATGGTGTCCCTTTATGGCAATAGTTTAACAGTTACTATGACAAGGCTAAATGTGACCCTGTCTCTAACAAGGAAAAAAAAAAAGGAGAAAAGGAGTGCAGAATCTCACTTTTCATCTCTTAGGACTCTTGTTTATCCTTGATTGAACAATTCAATTCAATTTTGCTTAATTAACACCTACTATGTGCTGGGGATTAGCCTGTGTTCTCTGGCTAGCCTGAATCCTACACTATCAGACTTTGTGCTGCACAGTTTCTGCAGGTCCAGAGTTCAGCTTAGCTCAGTATCTCTGTCGTAAATTCTTTTACAAAGCCTCTGTCTAGGTATGACAGGAGCTGCTGACTGAATACTTCCAAGTTTATGTACGGGTTGTTTGTGGATTCAGTGCCTTATGAGTTATTCATACTCTGGGCTTTGGTTTCTTACCAAATATTGGCCAGAGGCTTTCTGCAGCTTCTTGTCACATGGGACTCTTGTTTGCAGACTTCCCTGGGAGGACGCAGGAGAGGGTAAGCAAGCCAGAAGCAGGTGTTCTGTATACTAATCTTGGAATGATACGCCACTACCTTTGCCACAGTCTTTTGAAAGTCATGTCCACCTTGCTCCTATTCAAGCTTCTGTCTACGCCAAACGCACTTTGCACAAAGCACGTTTCTTTAATTCATCACTGTCCACTCCTTATTTTAAAACAAACAACGTCCCAATGGAGTTGCGATGTGGCTAGAATGTGACCAAGATGCTATTGTGAAATATTCCTTTATACTGTGATTGGTTGAATAAAGAGCTGAATGGCCAATAGCTAAACAGGAAGAGGTTAGGTGGAACTTCTGGGGACAGAGAGAGCTCTGGGAAGAAGAAAGGAGGAGTCCCCAGCCTGATGCAGGGGAAGCAGGACATGCAGGAGGAGAGATAAAAGGCACAAGCCACATGGCAGCATGTAGATTAGAATAGAAATGGGTTAATTTAAGTTATAAGAGCTAGTTAGAAACAAGCCTAAGCTAAGGCTGAGCTTTCACAATTAATAAGAAGTCTCTGTGTTGGTTTTTTGTGAGCTGGTGGCCCAAACAAAAAATCCATCAACAGGAAGCTGTAGTTCTAGAAATGTCAGTGTCTCTAAGAATCACCTAGGAGCCGGTTGACAGTGTGTATATCCAACTTTTAGCCCAAGAAGGTTGGGTCCAGGAGGGGTAGGTGGTGGCTGGATGGCCTCTTCCGCTCCACTTCATCATATTCTCCTCTCTTTGACCACAGCTGCACACAGAAGTCCCTCGGCTTCCTCAGCTCCATGCAAGGCCACTGTGCCCACACTCCTACGCTGTGCTCTGCCCCAGAGCATCTCAGAACACAGGAGATTGTACCTGCAGGAATCCTCGGCATTCTTGCAGACATCAAGCCTAACATGGCACACACCTGCATATTCATTCCAGCTAAATTGTATTTAGATGGTGAACTTCAGTAAACCTTTCGACCAGACTTTGTACAGATAGTTAGATCGCTGGAGATCAGAGGGTCAAGGATGCCCACATCTGTGCTGCTCTCCCATAGACCTAGGCCCTCTGTGCGTGCATTTCTCACCCTTCCTGGAGTTCATTTTCTTGCTCTTCTCTTCCAACATGACCCCTTAGCTACTTATTTTTTCCATTGGTTTCTTTGCTTATAAGAATTCTTAGATCTATGTGGAAGAAATAAAATAGAAAGTCATTTAAGATGAGTATGATGCTTCCTATTTATTCCAAATATGTCTTGGAATTGATGTGACAGGTGGGTTTTGTTGCAAGCAGTAACCAGTAGGGCATAAGCAAACAGATTCAGGGAAGTAAAGCTTGGGGAAAAGAATGGAGACCATGCGTATGCCCAGCGGTACTTGCTCCATAGGGGATACGTGTCAGTACTGTGTAGTAATGATTTTCCATGATATTGTCTTCCAGTGATATTGAGTCTACCCTGTGGTATATGCTGCTAGCTCGCTAGCCCAGGTTCATCCTCACACATCTCCAATGAAAGCAATCCTGAATGTGTTTAATGTAGGCATGTGCCCAGATGAAAAACGCACGCAGGGTGGTCTAGTTCCAGCTAGTTAACTGTAAGTGGAAAATTCTAGGTGAGGGCCCAGGAAAAGTCTATAAAAGGAGTCCAGCTCAGTTGGCAGCTACATCTTAACCCTTTACCTCCTTTCTGTCCGAAGCACGGGGGCAAAGTTGCGCACATCTACCTGACATCTTGCGGCCGTGAAGCGGCCCACAAGAGGAGGAAAGTCCATGGCAGGCTGCCCTTCAGGCACGGTGGCGCCAGGCCAGCCGTGAAGTACTGGGCTCCGGCTTCCCGGTGTGACAGAAACAAAACCCGTATTCTTACTCTACTGTTACTGACTATTCCTAGTTTATGTGCACCGACTTAAATCACAAAGACTGACAGAAAGAAAGGACGGGAAGGCTCTCGAAAGAATAGTGTCACGATGTTGGTTGGGTTGAGGGTAATCGAGAAGCATTGCAACACAGAACAAGGGGGACAGGAACCATGGCAACAGTCAAAGGGGACGGGGTAAAGGGGACTCAGGGCAAAGGGAGGGGTGTTGTGTAAGCTATTTGGAAATGATCATCCTTAGACGCAAGAACTGATAAGCAAGACGGTGCCAGTCTGGGCTGAACAAAGGCTCATCGGACAGACGACCTTGCAGAAGCATTCTTTGTGCAAAGTCATAGTTCTGGCGACCTTCAGTGATAGTTCTCATTGTCAGCGTGGGCATGAAATTTCCCCGTCATAACCTCTCAGCTCTGTGTGTTTTTCATGAGGGCTTGACACAGCCAGCTCCGTGCATGCGTGCGTGCGTGCGTGTGTGTGTGTGTGTGTGTGTGTGTGTGAACATGTGTGTACCATGGCACATGTGTAGAGGCCACAGGACAGTTTCTGGTGTTAGTCCTCAACTCCCACCTTGTGTGAGGCAGTCTTTTTGATGTTTATCACTGTGCTGTAAATCTCCACCAGGCTGGCTGGCCTGTGAGCTTCTGGTCTCTGCTGTCTTTGCCTGGAATCTCAAGGTGGGAGCACTGTGATTCCAGATGCTGGCTACTGGCCTGGCTTTAGGTGGGTCCTGGAGACTTGAACTCAGGTCCTCACACTTGCAGCAGCACTGTATCCACTGAGCTAGTTCACCACCCTCATCCGTTTTGATTCTGACAACTTCCACATACGAAGCAAACATATTTCCCAATACAATTCTCTCAATCCTATTAAGGTTTTATAAGGATTTTCTTTCAGATTCTCTACCATACGGTGGGTCTATTATTATTATTATTTTTATTATTATTATTGTTATTATTTTTTTTTTAGGAGTTATACATCTGGCCTGGAGAGATGGCTCAGTGGATGGAGAGCACTTGCCATGTGAGCATGAGGCTCTGACTTTGGATCTTATCACACACAGGCATAGCCAAGCAGGCCTGTAATCCCGGCACTGTGGGGAGCACAGACATCAGGATGGCTGGGGCTTGCTGGCCCAGGTTCAGTGAGAGACTCGGTCTCAAGGGGACAGGCAAAGAGTGACAGAGCAGTTCAATGGTGTCTTCTGGCTTCCGTGGGTGTACACAGTTGCCCGCCCACATACACATATATACCACACACAAAAGAAGTTATGGGGGAGGACCGATAGCTCGGCCGGTAAAAGCACTTACCACCAAGCCTGATGACCTGAGTCTGGGTCCCGGAACCCACATGGTGGGAGGAGAGAACTGACTCCTGCAAGTCCTCGTCCTCTGATGGCCGCATGTGACCATAGCACTCACATGCCCACACGCCCACACAGCACACGAAACAAAAACCAAGAAGGTGCCGTCTACCTGTGTACCTCGTATTAAACTAATTCAGTAAGAAAAACAACTTATACTTTGTTAGACACGTGACCTGGTAGCTTAAGTTTGTCCAGCTGAAACAAACGTGGCTGATGGACTCATCGAATGCTTCTGTCACTACCTAAAAATATGTCATCTGCAAGCTTATTTGCTTAGCGTGTGTGTCCCTTATTAGCACTCCACAAAGCAAGAGACATTGCTGTCTCCTTCACTATAATAAGTCGTCAACTAAACCGATGCCTGCCACATAAGAGGGTATGCTAAATGTTCAATCAGTGAATGAATGCAGCTCCCTGAATATGCCTGATGAGTGAGGAGGCAGTAGCTCGTCCAGCACCACTACTCCATTAATTTATGACCTGTTGAATTTTTTTTCTTTTTCACAAGTTTCTATTCAAATGTGGCAGAATGGTGATGAGAGTCTTTGGATGACTGACCCGAGGCCTTTGTTTTTTTCTTTTAACTGTAATGCCTGGGCAGTTGCTTATGAGTCAATTGCAAATGAAATGGTCACTCACCAGCGAATTAGTTACTTTTCTCATTGCTTTCACAATACACCTGTCAGAAAGCAGCTAGAGAGATGATTTTCATTGGCTTACAGTTGGAAGGGATACAGTCTATCATGGAGGGAGGATGTGTCCACAGGAGCCGGAGGCAACTGGTGTGGCTGCGTCTGCAGTCAGGAAGCAGAGTAATCAGTGAGGTGGGTGGCGCTATCAAACCTCAAGGCCCACCTCCAGTGACCCACTTCTTCAGACTCACCCTGCTTCCTACAGGTTTCACAACCTTCCTGAACAGCATCGCCAGCTGGGGACGATGTGCTCAAGCACGTGAGCCTGTGTCTATGAGTGTAGTTCACATTCAAACCACAGAAGTACATATGGCACAGCATGTACTCCTCGGTGCTAAAAATAAAACTCGGTGAATAAAAATGTCAAACCGGGGTCCTGGAAAGATGGCTCAGCAGTTAAGAGCACTTGCCGCTCTTGTAGAGGAAGGGACTTGAGCTTCCAGCATCATAACTGTCTGTAATGCCAGTTCCAGGAGATCTGGCGCCCTCTTCTGGTCTCCTTGAGCATCCGGCACACAAGTGGTGCACATACATACACGCAGGGAAAATATGCATGCATAGTAAATTTAAAAAATTTTAATATCTAAACAAAGCAACAACAAACCAGGTCAAACTGGTGGAATGTCACATACCTATAATCAATCCCAGCACCTGGGAGGCTGAGGCTGAACGATCATGACCTTGAGGCTGGCTGCACAACAAGACTTTGCCTCAAAAAGAAGCCAATGGTGTGGGAGTCATTTATACTCAACATTTCAGAAAAGAGAATGGACAGAAATTAAAGTGTGATAAGAGTATGTTATCCTAGGCACAGAATATGTGATTTTATACTCAGTCTTCACAATAATTCCATTGCACAGATGTCAAAGCTGAGCACCAGTGGGGTAGATGGGTTTATCTGAGGTTCCTCAGCTACCAGGCTCTGAGACTATTCGTACCTAATTCTAAAGCCTGTATCCTTCTACATAGTCTACTCATTATTTGTAATCAAGCAGTTGATAAATACAAATTATTATATTGCCTAAAACTTGCATTTAACTGATATCATCCATCTTAGAAACATATTGATATTTATATCAAATGAAGAATGTTCTTGCTGCCTTTCAAACGGGACCATAATTTTTGTAATTTCAAGCACAATTTTTATTGATTCTTTGGTAATTTCGCATCATGCACCCCAATCCCACTCCAGTCCCTCCATATCCACCCTGTACCCTTGTAGCTTCCCCTCAAAGGAAAACTTTAAAAATAATAATAATATTAAAAATCAAAAAAATACAAGTAAGAATATTAATTAAGACAAACAAACAAACAAAATAAACAAAAAAGCACACAAACAATTGAAAAAAAAAAGAAACACTTTGCTCCTCCATCTTTCCTTTCTCTTCATTTGTCTTAGTGGCCTTGGGAGCTGAGGTGTATCATGCAGTTTACCCTTCTGTCCACACAGCTTTAATTACAAATGTTCATTGTGTGGTGTGTTGTTGGGCAGGTTCAAGGCCTCTGGCTTCTGCTACACCTTCAATACTGGACCCTCACCGAATCTCTCTGATATCCTGCTATTGCCCTGAGTCATGGAGATCCTGCAGCTATGATTCCACAGGACCAGTTCCTTCACACGCTCCAGCAGATCACAGACGGTGTAGATGTTGGGGAGTGCCAACTCAAAGCCCTGGATGTGGGTCTGGGCAGTAGCTGAGTTGGCCAGTCTGGGCTGCTGGGACCACCCACCTCAGGTGAGGGGCAGAGCCAACTCTGTAGTGAGGGGTGGGGCCAGCTCTCCTATGAGGGCGGGGCCAGTGGAGGGTTGGGGCGGGGTGTGGTTGGCTGACTGTTGAGGGAGAAGCCAACTCTCCTTGGGCCAGTGAGGGGTAGGGACAGCTCAGCACGGCCCTTGTACTGCAACACATGGTTCAACACACAGTTCACGTGGGCCTCTGTGGTAACACAGGTAACAGACATCAACACAGATCCCAGCTGCATCAGGACCATGGACCCAGACATGGCCAGCAGCAGGGACTTGGGTCCAATTGTCACCAGGGTCCCCCATGGCAGCGCAGACCTCTCAGATCAGAATGGGCCCCAACATTTTCCTTGCAGCTAGCTGCTCTTGGTTAGACCCTATCTGAAGTTAGAACATGAAGCATTATAAGGCAAGACGTTTGGAATTTTCCCCCAGGGCTGACAAGATGGGTAATGGTGCCTGCAGCCAAGTTGTTCTCTGACCTCCGCGAGTGTACTATGGCACATGATTGTGCATACTATTATTTTCTTAAAAGAGAATGTTTTCTTCTTCGTGCATCAAATCTACAGCTTCTTGACCACTTAAGATATCTTCTGCATCCCTTTGCTGGTGGTTGAGAGGAAAAAAAGAAACGCATGAACTTAGAGAAGCAGCTTGTAAGCGGGACAGTGCAGAGTCCCCAAATAAGCTTGGTCCAGGATTGCCTATTATCCTGTGTATTGGTTGATACTTGCTAAAACGTTCTCACTTTGAAACGATTAAGTCAAAGCACCTCTCCATGTCTGTAGGCTGAGCTGTTGGTAGTTTGTCTTTTTCGAGGGACTCTTTTGTGGATCATTAATATGTAAACCAGGTAAGAGATAAAAGAGGCTAGGGCCTCCGCCGGAGGCAGGAGGCAGTCAGCTCCACTCCAGCCTGTCTCTGAGAGGGGGCTGTGGAGAGCCCTCTACAGAATTTCATGAGTAAGACAGTCCCTCAGGCCCCCACAAGTCTAAAATTCTCGGAACCAATGGCTCCGTTGGGTCCACGCTGGTTATCTTACTGCTGTGGAAGCCAGTCATCTCCAGCGAGGGGAAATAGCAGCAACCGTCTTTCTCCGGGAACATCTGCTCTGGAAATGAGAACGGTTCAGCTCTGGTCCCTGCTCGGCCACTATTTCAGTCTATTGCCTTAGATGCTGCTTGCCCATCTATGAGACGCCCATAAAGCATTCCCTGCCTGCTTTATTTTTAAACAAATTTGTTAGCAAGGTTTTAAATTCCCTTCGACAAAAATAAAACTAGTATACGATCTTAAAGTATTGCCTTCAGGAAGGTGTGTGGTAAGAGGTGCGGAGATTAATTCTTCACTCTGAAGTTGCTGCTACCTCTCTGTTCAAGCTGGTGGTGAAATCTGAAGTGTGGAACATAAGCCCCATGAGTGCCTGGGGATGGGACAAGCGTCCATTTTCATTTGTGCACTGCTACAATTCTTTTCCAGGAGAAAGTGGGGAGCAGTCTTTTGTTAAGATAAACAAAAAATGTGGGCTTTGTTTTGTTTTTATTCAGAGCTGATACTGGTTGGCTTTTGTTTTTTGTTTTTCATCAAAATTCTACATGATCCTTATTGCCACAAACAAACAAACAAATGAACTTCTACCACTCAGGTCTGTGACAAATGATAATTGTTGATGATCTGACAAAATAGTCTGTATATCTAAGACTCAGACAGAGAGATGAACAGGTGGTGGGCACAGGCAGAGTGGACCGGGAGGTAAATATGAGACTCAGCCTATGAGGTGACTGAGGCAAGGCCACTGTCTACGGGGAAGCTTTTAGAGGACACTAGCCATGTGTCTTGGTTAGGGTTTCTGTTGCTGAGAAGAGACACCATGACCACAGCAACTCTTACAATGGAAAACATTTAATTGAGGGGGCAGCTTACAATTTCAGAGGTTCAGTCCATTATCATCATGGCAGGAAACATGACGGCATGCAGGCAGACATGGTGCTGGAGAAGGAGCTGAGAGTTCTACATCTGGATCTGCAGATAGCAGAAGGAGACTGTGTTCACACTGGGTGTCGATTGAGCATCACAGCCCACCCCCACAGTGACGCACTTCCTCCAACAAGGCCACACTTCCTAATAGTGTTACTCTTTATGGGCAAAGCATTCAAACACATGAGTCTATGGGGGCCATACCTATTTAAACCACCACATCATGGTACCTTACAAGCCATACTAACTTTAGGGCCTGAGAGGAGTGGAAACCAAGTCTGAGATGGGCAGGACAGCATGTCTCAGTTTCAATTTCAGCCATACCAGGTAAACCACATAGTAGGGACTAATGCTATTATATCTAATGCTAGCAATCCACGGAGTCTGCTTAATGGGCAAAGGGATTCATTTGTGAAAGAAAAACTCACAAGACAAAACAGAGGAATTTGTCACAGGATCCTGGAAGGATGAGGTACAGTCCAACACTGTTCTCTGGTGAGATCTGCCCTGGTCCGTCCCAGCATCCAAAACCACAAGAGAGAGCATCCCAGGTCCTAACGGTCCGAGGCCATGCCCCAGGGGTATGTACTTCAAGGTCATAGGCAGGTGTGACAGTTACCTGTTACCTCACTAGGGGCAATGCTTCAGGGAATGGCGAGAGCAGCTACCCACTATTAGGATCCTGCTCTTACTCTTCCGGGTTTAATGTCTTACGCCATCAGTGGGCAACTACATACCAGCCTTAAAAAGCTGGACGCGGACCCCCACTCTCCCTTTTCCGTTTCCTCTCTGCTGTCTGCTCTGCCCCGCTTCCCTCCCCCACCAGGCCTGGCTTCTCCCCCCATCCTCTTTTCTTTCTAATAAAGCTCTTTCTAACTCTGCCGTGGCCGTGACTCTTCCGTTGACCAACCAGCGCCATTCATCCTTTCACCCTTACAAGGGACTATCTCCTCTTCTCACTTCACACCAAAATAACCTCACAGGTATTTAACAAGGGTAAAGGACGTTGTAATGGAATTGTAGGAATTACTAATTTTAGATAAATATTTCTTTCCTGTGAAAGTTATTAATTTCTTATTTTCAGAAAATATTATGAAATACTAGACGTCAAGGTTATGTTTAAAAAATTTAATCCCAGGGAGATTTAATTGTATCTGTGGATCCAACGGGAGAACTGTCTCGCCTCTGTTGTTCCTGCTTCGTCTCCCCTCTGCGCTCCCTGCTACCCCACCCAGCATCGTTCCTAAATCTGAGTCCCATGATTCCCTTGTTCCCCTTCATCTGTGGCTCCCTCTTAACCAACAGGCTGAGGGAGCCCCACAAGGCACTACTCAGAGTTCTGCAGTCAGTCCTCATGTCTCTCCACTTGGGTTTCAGAACTATCAGAACTGGAGAGAATCTTAGCGATTACCTGGGAATCCACCTACCCTACAGACGAGGAAACTGAGTCCCAAAGAGGAAAAAAAAAGTTCTATCCGGGTTGCGAGACGGCCAGTTTGGACAATGCTGTGGGTACCAGCAACATGAGGAGGAAAGGAAAGAGAGCTCCTGGTCTTCCATGTGGACTTAAGAATGGACACACAGGGCAGTTATAGGCAAGATTGAGCAGTCACACTGATGGCGTTGGGAACATGGGGCTATAATAAAGTCCCGGATGGGCTCCTCTGTTGCTATGCTGAGGGTAACAAATGCATTAAGATATCACTGTTATGTTCTTGGTTTTGTTTTTCCACTGTATTAAATAAAACATAGTTTTTGTTTGTTTGTTGTTTTTCACACTGAGCTCCTAAAGGTAGCCATCACGCTTGAGAAAACATGTCTTTGAGTGAAAGAAGAAAATCTGAAGAGGACACAGACCCTGCTACTTGTATGAACGGTGTGGCTGAAGTTGAAATTGAGACCCACCCTCCAGGCCTGCCCCCACCCCTAGCTTGTGAAATACCGTGGCTAGTGTCCACTGGAGGCTTTCCATCTGCTTGCGGCTTTACCTGGGTCTCCTCCTTCAATCCTCACATCAACTTTATAATTATCTTCATTTTACAGATGAGCACTTTGGGGGAAGATTGAATGTAGGACATATGGCCAGTGAGTAAGTAGCAGGCTGTAAAACGCTGCTCTCTGGCTTTAGACAAGTTGGGGAATAGAGAAGAAGCCGGAGCGTTTAGCCTATATCCTGCGCCATCTTCATTTAGGAGCAGATGGCAGACGTTGCAGGTATCTTGTGGGATAGGACGGCTTGGAAACCTTGGGTCTGAGCTCCCATTAGGATCAAAATTTATAAGGAGTCTGTCTTAACTTTTTCCTTGTATTTGTTTCTCGTTTGGCTTCCCCTGGTGACTAGGAAAGCCTGTCTGTTTTGTGTGAAGGTGATCAGAGAGAAGCCTTCTTCCGTTTGTTCACCTCGAGCCAGAGTGTCTAGGATACAACAGCGTGCTTGAGGAAGCGCACAATTTGACCAAGGCAAGTGCAAGCCTTTGCAGCGTGCGGAGAGCTTCCTGGCTGCTCCCAGAGAGCTCTTCCTGGACTAAAACCCAGAACCCACACAAGCTCTAGCCAGAGAGAAAAATGAAACAGAAATGATTCATTATAAAAAGAAAGCAGGGATGATCACAGAAGGGGGTCCTTTCATTGTCAGTCTTTCAGGTTAAGTAGTGACTGTATGTCCATGGCATGCCAATTTGGAAAGCTATGACCCTTGGCCTCAAAGTCAGACGTCAAGCATAACACTATAAATATGTGCACGAATGGGAAAGGAAAATAAGTATAAAGCATAGAAGACAATGTGTCAAATGGCAGAGGAGACAGAGACAGACAGACAGACAGACACACACACAGACAAAAAGAAAGAGAGTAGAGAGATAGACACAGAGAGAGGGAGAGACAAAGAGAAAGAGGAGAGAGGAGACAGACAGATAGACAGACAGACAGACACACACACACACATACACACACACACACACACACACACACACACACACACGAGGGAGACAGACAGACAGACAGACAGAATATGCTCACTGCTCTTTGGTCTTCCATTACGAAGGAGATGGGACCAAAGCACATGGCTAAGCAACTGCAATACAGGGCAAGTGGAAGGGAAGGAGACATTGATCATTGGGAGCATGTGAGTAGTTCACAGAAGAACTGAGCAGATCTCTCCACCTTCTACTAAGAGCTCTAGCAGGACGTAAGAGCTGGGGATGAGATGTAGCTCCATGGTAGAGCACTTGTCTAGCGCACAGAAAGCTCTAGGTTTGATCCTCACAAAATAAGGAAAGGAGGGAGGGAGGGAGGGAGGAAGGGAGGACAAGAAAAGGCTGTAGACTTTGAGCTCCAGGATGGGGAATGTAACCTTACCATGTAGGACACATTCTTTAAGATGCTTGAGGCAGGTGACGGAATAAATAAAATTTTCCTCAAAGATCTCTGCATTTTACCTTTTAAGATCACTGCCCAGGCACTCAGTTTGGTAGGACATACTGAAATTGAAGCAATACATCAGTTAGGATAGTTCCTACACATGGTGACATGTAAATTTGTAAAATGTTCCATTTTTTTCTTTATAAAATTTCTGTGGAACCAAAATTTTGCCATTAAAAATTGCCATTATATTGAATGATACATTGAAAAATTAATAAAAGTAATAAATTTCACTTTCAAAAACCATATGGCAGAAGGGAGATGAGTTAAGATATTTCGCTAGGAAAACCTCAGCATTTCCACAGTGAGTGAGTCTTGAGGAGATTTTTAAATGTATTAAATATTTAGGAAATTCTGAATTCTTTTTTCCCCCTCAGGCATGGGGGATTGAACCCAGGACCTCACACATGCTAGGCAGACATTCTACCCCTAAGCCACACTCCCACCTTCCTTCCTTAAAGTAAGAATTATTCTTTTTCCTAATAAGCTGCATTTCTTCTGAAGCAGAAAATGGCTCTTCTGCTGACATTTGCCACCTTGCTGACGTTTTGGGGGACGTTTGGGGGACTAGAGGATCCACTTCCTCAAAAACAGTGGGAGGTAGTTTTGAATACATAGAATATGGGAAGATTGAAGCCTTTTAAAATGGGTCTTAAAGTCCCCAAAGGGCAGGTGACTGTTGTTCCTCTTTTAAAAATAACTTTCTACTTCCTTTTTTAAAGCATAGGTCAGAATGTCATGTTGTGTTGATAGGAGCAA
>CABHPQ010135107.1:0-10595 GCA_902168405.1 Peromyscus aztecus
ACATGACCATATTCACCTTTTATTTCTTGGGGGTCCTGGGGCTTGAAAGTTCTGGTGCTTTCAAGGTGAATACTTCACTGACTGAGATAACCTTCTCAGATCAAACTGATATTTTAAGGTAAGAAATAACATTACAGATAGGAAATGACATGTTGTAGCCTTAAAGTATTGTGTAAATAAGCAAGGTTTTTGAGATATTATTGCAGTGTTAAGCAAGTTTAAAACTTTAGAGTATTTGGTATGTTGGAATGTATCATACACATGTTCACAAATACCTATACCCACAAATGCACACCTGAACACACACACATACACACAAATCTATGCATACATAAAAAAGTAACAACTTGACAAGTAGCAAAATCAATTTCAAAACAAAGTGAAAGTGAAGAATTGGGTTTTAATTCTGGCTTTGATTTGGTGTTGAGAAGTTTTTTTAGACTTGTCAGAGCTCATATCTCACTTCAGTTAGGTGGGTTGGGAGTGAGACTCACTTTTTCCTCCCTTACAAATGCATATCTTCTAAGTGGCCTTGTTAAATATACTATGTAGCCATGATTAAGGACCATAAGATTCATTATATGATTCAGTTAGAATCATGAAACTGACTCTTGTAATTAGATGTAGTCTTCTTGCTGAGACCCAAGTTGTCTCTCTATTAGGCAGAGAAGTTCCAAGGTTTTTGTTTATGCAAATAAACACCAATATTTAAAGAGCCTACCACTAGAAGCCCCTGGCTTTTCTGACCAAGCTGGCTAGATGGAAATGGCTTCCTCTTTTCTTTTCCTCAAGAACCACTTGTCCCACTATTCCCATGACTCTAGAACCCTGACCAGACCACTCAGGCTCATGTAGCCAGAGGTACACCGAGGCCTTGTAACCCCCTGACTTCACTTACTCTTGACTTACCATCTGCCAAGGCATTTTATTTTTTAAACTTTTTTGAGATTATAATTACATATTTTCCCCTTCTTTTTCCTCTCTTACAAATTGATGGCTGCTTTTTTCATTGATTTTTGTTACATACACACACATGCATATCCATATATATATAAATATATATTCCTAAATACATAAATATAACGTTATCAATCACTATCATGTTACTTGTATGTATGTTTTCAGGGCTGACAATTTTGCTATTGTGTAAACAAATTGATGTACTCTTCCCTGAGGAAGATTATTTTTCCCACTCTTAGCATCCCTTAGTCGCCTGTACTTTGGTGTGTGTGTGTGTGTGTGTGTGTGTGTGTGTGTGTGTGCATAGAGTTAAGGCCTCATGAGCTTTCCTTCATTAATGTTACCATGTCTAAAATTGTTTTTATCCTTGTCAGCTCATGTTTAGGAAGTCATGTTGGTAATCCTTTATATAGGGTTATCCTCTGCAATTCCAAGGAGATACAATCTCACACCAAGCTCCATGTTCCTCTGACTCTTTTAGTTTTTCTGTCCCCTCTTTGGCAATGTTCCCTGACCCTTAGGTATGGAAATTGAGTTGTAGATGTATCCACTGGGACTGGGCTTCATATCTCTGAATTTTGACTGGCTATGGTTTTCTATAATAGTCTGTTACAAAGAGAAGTTTCCCCGATTGGTGTGAGGAATATACTTATCCATTGTTGGAGACTGACCAGGCCTGTGTGAATTAGATCTATTGTGCTTTTCTGCTAGGAGGCTTGCAAAGTCAGGATGGCCTTGGCCTAACTAAGAAGTATACTTTTAGATATAGCCTTGAACAGTAATTGGCCAGCTGCAGAGCCTTGGACCAAAGAGACCTCGCCTCCCCCTGACCACTCTGACTTCTTCTGAAAATTTTCCACTCTCCTTTCTCTGCTCCCCCTCCCTGCTTAAAGCCCTGTATAAAAGCATCAGCAATTCAGTTAATAAACGGAGCCTTGACGCGACTCAGATTGACTCAGTGTCTCATTTGCGCTTGGCTCCCTTCCCCTCTCGCCCCCTTGGCATTTCAGGTGGTTCCTTCCTTGAGACCCATGAATAACCTGACCTGCTGGACGGGTCAATCCATGAGTATAAAAACAAATATTTACAATGTCCTTAGGGCTTGTGTTAGTTTAGTAAACTACAGTTGTAGGTTGTGCTCTAAGATCTATGACTTTACTAGCTGAAAAGCTAGTTGTGTGGTTGGATAGCTTTCAGGTGCCAATCATGGTTTCCCTCTTGTTGAGTGCATCTTTCTTTTTCTTTCTTTCTTTTTTCTTTTTTCTTTCTTTTTAAAGATTTATTTATTTATTATACATGCAGTGTTCTGTCTGCAGATACACCTGCAGGACAGAAGAGGACACCAGATCTCATTATGGATGGTTGTGAGCCACCATGTGGTTGCTGGGAATTGAACTCAGGACCTCTGGAAGAGCTGCCAGTGTTCTTAACCTCTCAACCATCTCTCCAGCCCCCAGTGGGTCTTTCATAAGTCCAATTAAAGAGCAGCTGGATATCATGTAAGTCTGCACACCACTGTTGTACCCTTAGGTTATCATGTCATGGAGATTGTTGTTGTGATTCATAGGCATCCTAACTAGGTAAAACTGTTGGTTGCTTCCCTCATTTCCAAGCATGTATGGCACCATATGGCACCATGAAATATAGTCCTTAAGGAGGAGGCTCTCAGGACAGTTTCAGCTCAGGAGTCTGTTTCTGAAAAGCATGATGTCTTCAGCAATAAGGACTTACCTTCCATCTCTGGGGCAACCTGGGGCGATAGGATAACCTAAAATGTTGTGCGAGTCTCTTGAACAACCTTGACTAAATAGCTCAGAAGAGAGCTTCTTGTGCCTAGTGTGAAGTTTTTGATAGATGGTCTTTGGCTCTTAGAGGAAGGATTGCCAGCCCAAATGAGAAATTTTTATTGTATTATTTATGTACATTTATACACCAACTTATATGTCTTATAGTTATTTTTTAGATAGTTGATACTATGATTGCTTATGATGCTTTTAAATGTTCTTACTATTATTTTGCCCTCTCTTTCCTGTATTTATTTACTTCCCCTCCCTAATTAACCCCCCTGTTAATTTTCCCATATCCTTTATTGGATCATTTGTATCTAGCTATTCCCCTCTCTATTGCTCCCCTGCCCCAAGGAATGGTTTGTTTTTACTTTCCTATATCTATAGTTACTGAAGGATATGTACTCAGAGCTAAGATTCAGTGCTAGGAGTACCAGATGAGAGAGAACATATAATGCTTGTATTTATTGGTCTGACTTACCTCACTCAATATGGTCTTTTTTAGTTCCATACATTTCTTTACAAATTTCTTTGTCTTTTTTTTAAAGTAGATTGTTTTGGAGATAGGGTTCTCTGGAACTCACTCTGTAGACCAGGCTCGTTGGGCTCAAATTCAGAGATCTGCATGCCTCTATCTTCTAAGTGCTCAGATTAAGTGTACACCACCATTATCCAGCTTAACTACAAATTTCATGATTTTATTTTTCTTTGCATCTGAATAGTATTCGCTAGTGTATATGTGCCACATTTTTCTTATCAATTGCTTGGTCAAAGGACATTTAGATGACTTCCATTTCCTAGCTATTGTGAATAGAGTAGTAATGAACATGGCCTAGTAAGTCTCTGTGGAGTAAGCCATCTAGTCTTTGAGGCATATGCTAAGGACTGGTATAGCTGACAATATAGTAGACTTATTTTTAGTTTTTTGAGAATTCACACCAGTTTCTAAAGTTGCTGCACCGGGTTGTAATCCCATCAGCAGAACATAAATGTTTCCTTTCTCTCATATCCCCTCCACCATTTATTGTCCATTGTTTGGTTGATCTTTGCCATTTTGACAGGAGTAAAATGAAATCTCAAAGTTGTTTGATTTGCATTTCTCTAACTGCTAGAAATGATGAACATTTTTTGAGATATTTCTTAGCTATTTTTCTTGTTTTGAGAATTCCCTTTAGCTCCCACACACATATTTTGAATTGATTATTTATTTATTTTTTGAATTCTTGCTATTCTCTGGATAGTCATTCTTGTCAGTTGTATAGCTGGCAAAGGTCATCTTTCATCTATAGGTGTCCCCTCCACCCCTTGGATGATTGTTACTTTGGTTGTGCAGAAGCTTAGTAGTTTTATGAAGTTCCACTTGTTAATTATTGACCTCAATTCTTAGGCAAGTTCTATTCAGGCAATTCTTTTCTACATCTATATCATGTAAAGTACTGACAAGGAGTTTTTTAAGTATGAGTGTGTGTGTGTGTGTGTGTGTGTGTGTGTGTGTGTGTGTGTGTTATGTATTGCCTACCAATACTTACAGAGGCCAAAAAAGGGTGTCAGATCCTCTGACTCTGGAGTTATAGCCTGTTGGGAGCTCTATGATATAGGTGCTGGGAACCAAAGTGAGATCTTCTGGAAGAGTAGCAAGTGCACTTAACTACTGAGCCATCTCTCCAGCTAGCTGCAGAGGCATTTAAAAAAAACATTATTGGTTTTAAACCAATACCTTTTTAGGAATGAGCATAATAACAGATGAAGTCGCTTTCAGGAGGAATTTCCTTCCCTAGCCATTCTGTCCCCCTCCACACACTGTTCTTTGGGACTGTCTTATGATTAAACCTCAATGTTTCTTCTTATTTTAATCACCATAATACTATGCAATATAGATGTTTTGCTTCTTGGTCTTTTTGCTAATTAATCATCTGAACATCTTCCTTCTGTGCTCAGGTTGCTCCTCTGGCCTATCTTATATCACTTCCGATTCTACTCTTCTCCCAAAACATTTTGGACTTTCCTCAAATATTTTGTTATCACACACAAGATTATCCACTGATTTATTCCACGATCTGCCCACTTGAAGTGTATTTCTGAGATACATTTGTAGAATTTATGTGTCTGGGCCAGAGGATTCATCTTTGTAAGTTTGGAAGGTATTGCCAAACTGATGTCTACACAGCATGTCTGAGGATGAGGCTCTCCATGTATCTCATCTAAAGAATGATTTGATCACTTCAGTCGGACAAATGGAAATGACTTTCAGGGAGGTTTATTTTGTCTTTTCTTGAAGTCAGTTTTGGATATCAATATTCAAAGCTATATTTTTTGTTTCTCTTTGTGTATGTATATGATTAGAGAGAGAGAGAGCGAGACAGACAGACAGACACACAGACAGATGGAGAGAACATTAAGTGTGCATGTGTGTGCATGAGGAAGCAAATGAAAATCTCTGGCAAGCTTCCTCAGGGGTATCTACCATGGTTTTATGAGACCTGCTTCTTTCTTAGCCTGTAGCTCATCAATTAGGCTAGACTGGTTGGAGAGTGAGCCCCAAGGTCCCAGTCTCTATCTCCCCAGTACTTAGATGGCAAGTATTCAACACCATGCCTCATTTTTTTCCAATGAACTCTAAGAACTGAACCCAGATCCTCCTGCCACCAGGCAAGTAGTTTACTGACTGAGGTATTTCCCCAGCCTCTTTGATTTCCTTTTGTATTGATTCTCAGTTTCACATTTATCAAACTTGTCATTCATCATTGTGATTATTTCTCTATGCACTAAAAAGGCTAGTATGAGAGATAGCCTGGGAATCTGTCTAGTAATTGCCTTGCTATTCACACAGGAGAATCCTGTCATTCCATGCAAATTAATCAACATACTTCACTTAGCACTACAACTCCATGCTCTCTGGGATTTCCTCACATTGTACTTCACATTTTGTGGGAAGCAAATACCTGCAGAGACACACAGCACTGTAGAACAAGTACATTCAGAAATTATCTGCCAGCCCCCTTCCAAGAATTGATTTCTCTCCCTAAGTAATTGATCTTCAAATGAAGGTCATCAAACAGTCATAATAAAAGAGTTAGCATTTTAGAAGGTTTTGTGAATTTTATAATTTTCCCTCACACTGGGTAGCCAGATCCTTTCTGTGGTTCTGATGAAATGCATTTAAACCCCAAGTCTTCTCAGAAATCAATTTATGTCAACCTACAAATTTTAGATGTGGAGTAAAGGCCAGGGGGGCTAGAAATTGCAAACAGTCACATCATAGACAGCAGTATCTAGGAATGAAAAACCAGGTTTCTGCCATAGTATAAAGGTTCCCTCTCTCTGCATTCATCACTTCAAATGCTCAATTATGAAGTGGCAATCCCAAACTAAAACTAATAAGTATCCTGAAGAATTTAGTACTCACTAAAGGGGCATTATAGACTAGAAAGCAACTCATTTCTTTTTATTAATCATTTGCAGTGTGTGCGTGTGCGTGTGCGTGTGCATGTGCGTGTGTGTGTGTGTGTGTGTGTGTGCATGTGCACACATGCACTCATACATGCATAGAAGCCATAATGAGTGTGCAGAAGAGGACAACCTCAGATCTCAGATGTTGGTCCTTACCCTACACCCTGTTTGAGATAGGTCTCTTTCTTTTTGCCATTGTATGTGTCAGGATAGCTGGCCCATGAGCTTCTGGGGTATTGTTTTACCATAAGAATGCTGGGATTGCTGAAGATAATATACACCTCAGACACTCGACTTGGAAGAATAAAACTAGATCTGACCTGGAAGCCATCACTCTGGGAATTGCTCTCATTACATCCAAAGTTGTTAGGCAGGCTGCCAAGAGAGAAAACCAATCAAAAGACCTCCCAGCTCAAAAGCCTATGAAACATAAGGAGTACGAAGATACACCCAAGTGTATACACAGTGGCACTTATATCTCACAGGCAACTAACAGCCACACAGTAGAAGTTAGGCTCTCTCAATAAAGAGGAACCACACCTACTACTATAAACCTAGCCAATTACCTGTGACTCAGATCAGAATCTGAGAAGAAAACCTACTGCTGCCACATACCTAAACAAGTATAATTCCCAACTACAGTCTAAATACTTATATGCACAGGTGTGTGTAGCTCTCATACCTCAACAAAGAAGCTTATTTTTGTAGCTGACAATGACCATAATCGAAATCTACAACTGGCCAAACTATAGAGAACATATTAACAATTAGGTGACAGCCCAGATTCATAAATCTACAATGCAACTCCTATCCCTAAGGTTCTGGGAACATCGTTGAAGAGGTGGCAGAAAGATGTAAAGAGCCAGAGGACCAGAGCATCTGTTTTGAGATAGTATCTTCTATATATGCACCTTCTATATAGGACAGGGAAGCTACACCCATGAAATCTCAATAATATGGCTGTCTAAACAAGGTCTGAAAAGTGACCACACCAGTTGACATGCCAATGTGGAAGAGAAAGCCCACAAGGCCTTGCCCTAGATGAAAAACTAAGGGTAGGAGAATTAGGCTTTTCCAAGCCACTTGATAGGTTAGACAATCCCAGTGACTAGCCAGAAGCACATATACATATTAGCAATAAGAAATGAACTCAGGAGTTAAATTTACATTTGTGTATATGTATGTTTATACATACACATATATACATATATCATATAACAATACATTATTATATCACAGTAATTATGTAATAATTATTTATACACATATATTATATATCATAATATTAATAACTAAAGAAGAGGTGATAAAGTTGCGAGGGTGTAGGGGAGCATGGGAAGACTTGAAGAGAGTGGAGGGCAAATGATGTAAAGAGAGAATTTATGTATGAAAATTAAAAAATAATAGAAAAATACTGTAAAAAAGAAAAGAGCAAGACATGTTCTCCACAAAAAAAAAAAAAACCCAAAACCCACTGTGATTACCGATTTACACTTATGAATTCATCGTTTTAGTTGGGCACTGGTGTCCAAACTCAGGTCGTCATTTTTGCATACCAAGACCTTCATCCACTGAACTGTCTCCTTATCTTTCATTTTTTTCTTTGATTTAGCATCAGGCATGTGCAGTGACAGGATGAAATCTCAGAGATCATGCCTGCTGGGTTGAGTTTCAAACTGCATGACCTTGATCCCCTTGAGAACTGAGACTTTCATCTGTACAGAGAACAGGGTATTGGCAGCTGGTAACACTCATCTGAGTACCCCACTTATCATTGAGATCCTTCTTGACTGCCACTCTTCCTCCTAAGTGCCTGTAGTAAAGAGTGGCTTCTGTGGGAAGGAGCCAAAATAAGGTCCATTAACACTTTTCAATCTGCCCAATCTGCCCACAGCACTGAAGGGCTTTCCTACTTCCAGAGCTTCCCAGGAGATAGGATGGGGTCTTAGAGATGACTCTGACTTCAGCTAAGGCGATCAAGAGATGGCTGGCCATTCTGCAGTTGTATGTCAGTGAGGTTGGAGAGAGGGATAGAGCAGTGAGAGATGAGATGTGAGAGGCCTCTAGAATCATGACTACAAAAAAGACTCTCTTTTGTTACTTTGGGAGTTGCTGCCAGTAACCCATTAGTTGTTTTAAACTTTAAATAGGTGTTTCTGGCTTCTGGGTTGACAATAGCATCCAGGAAGACAGGAGAAGAAAAAAAAACACCCAAAGTAAAAATGATGGTGGCTTGGAGCAAGGTAGCACTAGACAAAACTACTAAGATTTCACCTCCTCCTCCACCACAACCACCACCACCACCACCAGCAGCACCACCATTACCGCCGCCGCTGCCACCACCACCGCCACCACCTCATACACACATATACATACTCATTGATGCATAGTTGATTATATATGATTAAATGATTTGATGGTTTTGGATATATTTATATATCATACTGTCCTCTCCTTAAGTAGAGCAATAGACACATCTATCAACTCAAAATACTTTTGCATAATCTTTTGTATTAAAAGGTTTTGGTCTTGCTTTGGGTTTTTGCTTCCTAATTTTTTTTGTTAATAACAGCACTGAACATGCAACCTATTTAAACAGTTTTAAGTGTATGATATAGTTGTATTAGCTACTTCCTTTCTGCTATGAAAACCACAACTTTGAAGGAAGGAGAGGCTTAATTTAACTCACAGTTTGGGGGTACAGTTCAGCATGGTGGGGAGAATAGGGTGGCAGAAGGTTGAGCTAACTGGTCACTTTGATTTTATTGTCAAGGAGGAGAGATGAATGCTGGGTACTCAGCCTGCTCTCTCAGTTTTGTTCAGCCCAGATGCCAGCCTACGGGCTAGTGTCACCAATAGTTGAGGTAGGTTGACCTAATCTAAAGTCTCCCTTGTAGGTATTCCTCGAGTCTTGTCTCCAAAATGATTCTAGATCCTACCAATTTGATTATTAATGTTAATTATCACCATAGTATCCTTAACTATAGTGTGCAGTACACTATACAGTGGCTCTCTAGAACTTAATGATTTTTCAATAGATAATTCTGTAAATATTTTTGAGAGTAAAGCTTGTGTATTTTTATAAATAGAAAAGGAAGAAAAGAATGAGACTATATCAGTTATGATTAAACTACGATGCTCTGAGATAGCCAAGGTTGAGAGTAGAACAGGTTTGCGGAAAAACAATATTTCATTTCAGGTGAATTGAATTTGTATTACTGCCATACTTACAAATGACATGAAGATAAAACAGGTGATGTACATATTCAGAGTGCAATAGAGAACTCTGAATGTGTGCACCTAGGAATGAGGGTACACAGTATCAAGTCAGGTGACAGAGTCAACATATGGACAAATTTGTCCTGGGTCCATGACTGGGTAGAAGTGGAACCCAAATAATGAGGCATCGAGGGTGGTACTGAAGAATGAAGGGACAAAGTGAGATTTTGGAAGCAACTAGGATGAGATGTGTCCTGCTTAGAAGCCAGTCACAGGGCAGTTAATAAGAGACATTCCAACATTGTGCTGTCCTGCCATTGGCTACATCCATATGAGTTATTTTAGCACTGGTTTAACATTTGTTTTTTCAATTTATCTTCTTCATATCTTTTAATAATTTTGTCTGTTACCTTGAGCTATTAGAAGAGACCCATTCACAGCAGTTGTGATTACAAATATTTATGGAACAGTGATAGCCATGTACAAAAACTAGAGTGATATGACTGATGCATTGAGAAGGTGATACAGTCCTTCACAGCACAATAGCCATCACTGAAGTGTAAAGTGTGCACTGAACTCAGAGGATGAGTTCAGTAGGTATAAATGGAATTCACTCTCAGAGCTCTGTGGAAGGCTGGCACCTGATAGCTCAGAAGAATAACGATTGAAAGCAATGTAAACAGAGTTCTTCAGGTGATATTAATGGGTTTATTCATTCATACCCAGGGGACAAGAGCTTCCTTTTTCTTACTTTATTCACTGTTATCTATTGTAGAAAAGTTTATAGATATGACCAAGCTATATATGTAAGGGGTTATTAAGAAAACCAGAAGAGAGGGGCTAAGGAGATTGCTCAGTAGATAAAATGCTTGCTGAGCAAGCATGAACTCTGCCTTTGGATCTGTAGCACTCAGTTTAAAATGCTGCATGTGGTGGCATGGGCCTATACTCCCACCACTAAAAAGAGAAGACAAGAGAATCACAAGGTCTCCCAGACAATTGGAGTGCTCTAGGTTCAGTGAGAGATCATGTCTCCAAAAATAAGTTGCAGGGAGATATAGGAACACATTTAATGACAACTTCTGCCTTCCACATGCATTAACACCAGAATATAAACATGTACTGATAACATACACATACTCATAACACATGCACACTTATGACACACATATACACACT
>CABHPQ010135108.1:0-20347 GCA_902168405.1 Peromyscus aztecus
CCAGTGATGAATCATGAGCAGTGATGCCCTCGGGCAGTCAGAGTGGGTTTCTATCTGGGCAGAGTCAGGTCCTCTGTTCTCCTCCTTTGGCTGGTGGTACTGATGCAGACGCAGAGAAAGGTCAAGGTTTTGTCTCAGATGTCCTTTCTCCTCCACTCTATTCTGGGTCAGGATTCCCGCTAGATCAAAGCCCTACTCTGTTTAACCCCCTTCATTCAGCCCTACCTCCTCCTCATGTTCTGTGTTCCTTTTACAGTGATGTAAACTCTATGTATCTGTCTTCCACGGAACCTCCTGCCGCTGCTGAATGGGCATGTCTGTTGCGCCCTCTGAGGGGCCGAGAGCCTGAGGGTGTCTGGAACCTGCTTAGCATTGTTCGAGAGATGTTCAAGCGGAGGGACAGCAATGCTGCTCCTTTGCTAGAGATCCTCACTGACCAGTGCCTCACCTATGAACAGGTAGCACCTCAGGACGGGAGCTGCGTGGTAGTTCCTTCTTTCCCTCTCATCGTAGTCTCCTTTTTCTGACAGGAACTTGGAGGAGGGGAGGGGCTTCTTGGATTTTCTGAGCTATGGTACACCTCACAGTTCTCTTGGTCTCCAGATAACAGGCTGGTGGTACAGTGTGCGCACCTCAGCCTCGCACAGCAGTGCCAGTGGTCACACAGGCCGTAGCAATGGGCAGTCCGAGGTAGCAGCCCACGCATGTGCAAGTATGTGTGATGAGATGGTCACACTATGGAGGCTGGCTGTGCTGGACCCTGCCCTCAGCCCTCAGCGGTGAGTCTTCCCCAGGATTCCCACATCCTGACAAGGCCAGCCCAGGACAGCCTGAACACTGGTGTCCTCCTTGGGTGTGGGGATTTCTCTCGTCTGGGGGAATGGGAAGTGCTGAGCACTGGTGTTGCCAGGGATTTGTGAGTCCTGTTTCTGACAGGCTTTCTTCTTGCCCTCCGGCCTCCCCACCGTGCCCCTTCTCTATGCCTTTGAGGGTGTATTCCTACTTTATTTCCTCCTTCCCACTCAGCAACTGCTTGGCCCCCAGGAGCCTTCTGCCTTTGTTTCCACAGCCGCCGGGAACTGTGCGCTCAGCTGCGTCAGTGGCAGCTGAAGGTGATTGAGAATGTCAAGCGGGGACAGCACAAGAAGACCCTGGAGAGGCTCTTCCCTGGCTTCCGGCCAGCAGTGGAGGCCTGCTACTTTAACTGGGAAGAGGCCTACCCCCTTCCCGGTGTCACCTACAGTGGCACTGACCGGAAGCTAGCCCTGTGCTGGGCCCGGGCCCTGCCTGCTAGGCCAGGAGGCTCTCGATCTGGGGGCCTGGAAGAGTCCCGACCCCGACCTCTTCCTACTGAGCCAGCTGTGAGGCCCAAGGAACCTGGGGCCAAGCGCAAAGGATTGGGTGAGGGGGTCTCCTCACAGCGGGGTCCCCGCCGCCTCTCTACTGAAGGAGGAGATAAGGCTCTGCATAAGATGGGTGCAGGTGGGGGCAAAGCCAAGGTCCTGGGTGGGACTGGCAGTGGGGGCAAGAGCTCGGCAGGCAGTGGGAGCAAACGACGGCTAAGCAGTGAAGACAGCTCCCTGGAACCAGACCTGGCAGAGATGAGCCTGGACGACAGCAGCCTGGCCCTGGGTGCAGAGGCCAGCACCTTTGGTGGATTTCCTGAGAGTCCTCCTCCCTGTCCTTCGGTTGGCTCCCGAGGACCTTCCACCTTCCTGCCCGAGCCCCCAGATACTTATGAGGAAGATGCTGGTGTGTACTTCTCAGAAGGACCTGAACCTCCCACAGCCTCTGCTGGCCGCCCTAGCCTGCTGCCCGGGGAGGTCTGTACCCGAGATGACCTCCCTTGCACAGACGACAGTGGCAGTGGGCTCCACAAAACTAAAGAAGCGGCTCCTGCAGTTGGAGAGGAGGAGGATGACTACCAAGCGTATTACCTGAGTGCTCAGGATGGCGCTGGAGGCGAGGAGGAGAAGGCCGAGGGCGGGGCTGGGGAGGAGCACGACCTGTTTGCTGGGTTGAAGCCACTGGAACAGGAGAGCCGAATGGAGGTGAGGGGGCTGGAGAAGAGGGGGAGGGTGGGTGTTCCTTTGGAATCTCTAGGAGGGGCCCAGTGGCTCTAGTTGGAAGGATCAAGATCATTAGCATGCCTGTTGACGTTCTGCAGGGTATCCTAACTGGCCTCCTGGTCTGCAGTGTGTCCTCTCTACTGTTGACGCTTTCTGGACACTTCTCAGACACTGTGTCAGTGGACTACTAAGTCTTCAGTGGTGGCTGCTGCCCTAGAATAAAGATGAAGGTCCTAGGCATGCCCTGTGGGGCTCCACTCTGTCTGACCTTGGCCAGTTTCTCCAGTGTTGACTTTGTCTTTCATCCTCTGTGCAGTCACTTAGTCCTGGAGCTTACCACACTCCCTCTTGCCTACATACTTAGGTACAAATTGGCCTTTCTGCCTGGAATTCTCTTCTCACCAGGCTTGGTTAGCTCTTGTTCTTTCTTCAGGTCTTAGAGACCTTAAAATTCTGAGAGATAGGGACACAGGTTGATGAACTCAGAATCCCCTCCTTGCCAGGTGTGGTAGCAGATGCCTGTGATTTCAGCGCTTGGGAGGTTGAGGCAGGAAAATTTCCAGTTGGAGGCCAGCTTGAGCTACATAGTGAGACCCTGGCTCAGATAAAATAAAACAGCCCTTGTCTTCTGAGAAGTTTCTCTTTGAGCTCCCACAGCCTCTGCTGGCTCCCCTAGCATACTGTACCTGAGATGACCCCCTGCCGCAGATGAGAGTAGCAGTGATCCTCTGTTCCAAGTCCGTACAAGCCAGCCTGTCCATTTGCCCCACTTTTGCCCTTTCTTACTTGGTATCACATAATCTTGAATGTTGGTTGTGTCTGTGACCAGACTGAACTCGTATGGTCTGCCCAGGATCAGCATGGAACCCAGTGCTTTAGAATATGTGCCTCATAGTTAAATGTGATGTTCTCCAAGGGAAGGCCTTTGATCTTTTGGTCCTATGTTCTGTAGGTGTTATTTGCCTGTGCTGAGGCCCTGCATGCCCATGGCTACAGCAGTGAGGCCTCCCGCCTCACTGTGGAGCTTGCCCAGGACCTGCTGGCCAACCCACCTGACCTCAAGGTAGAGCCGCCCCCTGCCAAGGTGAGAGAGACCTCCTTCCTCTACTTTCCTGGCTCCACTTATCCCTGATCCTGCTCCCACCCCAAAGGAGAGCCTCCTTCTACCTTCACTGAGGTGAATCAGACTCATTTGTCCAACTCTTTGCACTTCCATTTAGGGCAAGAAAAACAAGGTATCCACAAGCCGTCAGACCTGGGTGGCTACCAACACCCTTACCAAAGCAGCTTTCCTATTGACAGTGCTCAGTGAGCGCCCAGAGCACCACAACCTGGCCTTTCGAGTTGGCATGTTTGCCTTGGAGCTCCAGCGGCCCCCTGCTTCCACCAAGGCCTTGGAGGTCAGAGGTTCCGTCTGAGTCTTGTCCTAATCATGTCACATTCTTCATCTCCATTGAGGTATAGGCGGTCTGAGTTCCTTCCTGTACTCTCAGGTCAAGTTGGCATATCAGGAATCTGAGGTGGCTGCTCTGCTCAAGAAGATCCCTCTGGGTCCCAGTGAAATGAGTACCATGCGGTGCCGGGCAGAAGAACTCCGGGAGGGCACACTCTGTGACTATCGGCCTGTGCTGCCCCTCATGTTGGCCAGTTTCATCTTTGATGTTCTCTGTGCTCCAGGTATAGTGTCTGCCCTACAGTAAGTGGAGAACTTGTGGGGAGAAGGGTAGTTGTTTGTTTTTTTTAAAGGAAACCCAAGAACTGTAAGACTCTGGCTGAGTCGTCTTTAGGACCCTTCAGGCAGCTTCATGGGTAGGTCTTGGATGATGCGGGTCTTGGATCTCTTTGCATTCTTTCCTGTGGTTCTTTTGTTTGCCTGACTCAACCCATTTTCATCTAGTGGTTTCTCCCACGGGTTCCCGGCCCCCAAGTCGCAACTGGAATAACGAGATGCCTGGAGATGAGGAGCTGGGATTTGAAGCGGCAGTTGCTGCCTTGGGTAAGTGTCTTGTCTTGAGCATGCCCATAAGCAAAGCCTGGCTCAGAGCTTGAGGGGTTGTGATGGGAAAGTCAAGAGTACATGTGTGAACCATCTACTTAGTGCTTATGACACAGTCAGGAATTTAGAGCAGGAGCTGGAGAAATGGCTCATCAGTTACGAGCACCTGCTGCTTTTCCAAAGGACCCAGGTCCAGTTCTCAGCACCCACATGATGGCTCACAACCATCTGTAATTCCATTTTCCAAGGGATAAAATGCCCTCTCTTCTGGCTTCCACGGGCACTGCAAGTACATGGTACATACATGCATGTAGGCCAAACATAAATACAAATAAATAAAACTTAAATATGTGCTACATATGGTGGGTGTTTAAAGCACAGCAAAATAAAAATCTAAAGAAAGGTCTCAGGGAGGTGACAGATCATGTAATGTAGGTTAAAAGATCAGGAAGTTGTAGACAGGAAATTGTCAGGAATGGATTCAGCTCTAATACCAAATACGATGGTTATGCCTGCAATCCCAGTACTTGGGAGGTAGAGGCAGGAGGATCAGGAGTTTTTCATCCTTGCCTACATAGCAAGTTTGAGGCCAGCCTGAGCTACATGAAATCTTGCCTCAAAAAAGCAAGCAAGCAAGCAAGCATACAAAAAGTTGGATGTGCCTGGGTGTGGTGCTGCATACCTTTAATTCCTGTAGAGTAGAACAGGGTACAAAAGTCTTGGAAAACGGACAGAACTAAGGCTGTATATGATAAGCTGGGGACCTTTTTCTCATGAGCTGGTGGCTGGCTCTGGCTTATATGCTTCTGCTGTCTTTGGAGCTGTGACTACTCCTAATCCCCAAGAGTACCTCCTCACTACAGGCATGAAGACAACAGTGAGCGAGGCGGAACATCCCCTCCTCTGTGAAGGCACACGCCGGGAGAAGGGTGACCTGGCTTTAGCACTCATGATCACTTACAAGGATGACCAGGCCAAGCTCAAGAAGGTAAGGGACTGAGGTACTGGGTTATTGCCAGGCAGCAAGTGAGCACACTGTCACTACCTTTCTCAGAAGTTTCCAGTACAGTGACCAAGGCACTGGGTTGCCTGTAGGAGGTAAGTAGAGAATCTTGGAGACTTCTCATAAAGAACAAGAGACCAATGGTTCTTATAGGTATGCTTGGGCATGAGGTGGAAGAAGAGAAGCAGAGAGCATAAAGTCAATCATTCATTTATTTCAATATTTATTGAATATCAGTATATTCAGTCCTCAGGTAAGTGTTATGGAAGATTCCGAGACATGTAAGCTGGGAGGTTATCCTGTAGTTACAACTGGGGCAGACTACCTGAGGAGGTAGCATTAGGCTGCTTCAAGAAGAAAGGAAGGTAACAGAATTCAGGAAGTAAAGGACGTCATGTTACTGCTTGTCTCTCCTCCAGATCTTAGACAAACTCTTGGACCGAGAAAGCCAGACACATAAGCCACAGACACTGAGTTCTTTCTACTCATCTAGCCGTCCAGCCACAGCCAACCAGAGATCTCCTTCAAAGCACGGGGCCCCAGCTGCGCCCGGGGCCCTGCAACCTCTGACTTCAGGCTCTGCAGGGCCTCCTCAGCCAGGAAATGTGACAGGGGCTGGGCCAGGTCCCACTGAGGGCTTCACAGAGAAGAATGTGCCTGGTGAGGTGGAGGCACTGGGCAGGGGGGGTGAGTGGTACAGTCATGTTGTTGTGCCTTTCCTCATCCCAGTATCCTATTTTCTCACTCAGAAAGCTCCCCACATTCCCCCTGTGAGGGTCTCCCACCTGAGGCAGCTTTGACTCCACGGCCGGAGGGGAAGGTTCCTAGCCGCCTGGCTCTTGGCAGTCGTGGAGGCTATAATGGTCGAGGCTGGGGCTCCCCAGGACGGCCCAAAAAGAAGCACACAGGTAGGAGAACCTATGGGATGGCATGGAGGGTAGGCTAGTTGTGAAGGCTGGAGACTGACTTCAGGTACTCCTGATTCCCGAAACTGGCTTGTTTTGGGGTACTAGGTATGGCCAGCATTGACAGCAGTGCCCCTGAAACTACGTCGGACAGCTCTCCTACCCTAAGCCGAAGGCCGCTTCGAGGGGGCTGGGCCCCTACTTCCTGGGGTCGAGGACAAGATAGTGACAGCATTAGCAGCTCTTCCTCAGACTCCCTGGGCTCCTCATCCTCCAGTGGAAGCCGCCGGGCTAGTGCCAGTGGAGGGGCCCGGGCAAAGACGGTTGAAGTTGGCAGGTCAGTAGGGAGGAATGCCCAGCTCTCTAATCTAGCTCATCCTCAAAACCAACTCCCAGTGTGACCTCGCTGTTGTCCCTAACAGCCTTACTTACTACCCAGGTCTCTCCTAACCTCCTTGGACACGATTTTGAAGAAACTCCAACCCTGTCAATACCCCATTGCTCCTTCAGGTGTTACAAGGGCCGCCGCCCTGAGAGTCATGCCCCCCACGTACCCAATCAGCCATCAGAGGCAGCTGCACACTTCTACTTCGAATTGGCGAAGACAGTTCTGATCAAGGCAGGGGGCAACAGCAGCACCTCCATTTTCACACATCCATCTTCCTCAGGAGGCCATCAGGGTCCTCACCGCAACCTGCACCTTTGCGCCTTTGAGATTGGGCTTTATGCTCTTGGCCTGCACAACTTTGTGTCTCCTAACTGGCTCTCCCGTACCTATTCTTCCCATGTATCCTGGATTACAGGTAAGCCCAGTGTCCTGATTTGCATACAGGATGGAGGTGAATTGGAAGTAAGGGTCTTGTCTTTGTGACATTGCTGATCTGATGACACAGATATTATCCCCAGACCTCCAGGGGTCTCCACTTTGCTCCTTTTCTTTTCCCTAAAGGGCAGGCAATGGAGATTGGCAGTGCAGCCCTGACTATACTGGTAGAATGCTGGGATGGGCATCTGACACCCCCTGAGGTTGCATCACTGGCTGATAGAGCATCACGGGCACGAGACTCCAACATGGTGAGGGCAGCGGCAGAGCTGGCTCTAAGCTGCCTGCCTCATGCCCATGCACTGAACCCCAATGAAATTCAACGAGCCTTGGTGCAGTGCAAGGAACAGGTACTTCCTGCTCTCAGCTGTCTGTGCATGGGGAAACTTAAGGGCTCAGCATTTCTCCTCCTAAAAAATTTTTGTGTGTGTATATGATGGAGTGGGGTATGTGCCTCAGTAGGTATGTGTGGAGGCCAGACAGCTTGTAGGAGTTTTTTCCTAACACCTTGTGGGCCCTAGGAATCAAACTCAAGTTGTCAGGCTTGGCAGCAAGTGTCTTTAGCTACAAGCTATCTTGTGGCCCTCCTTCCTTCCTTCTTCCTTTCCTTCCAAGAGGCCTAAGTTGCTTAGGATGGGCTTGAACTTACTTCTGCTTTAGCCTTCTGAGTAGCTGGGACATGCTATTATTTGGGGTTTAGGGGCCCTCTTGATTTCCCCATATTTAAGAGTTTATGAAGTATCTAATTTTTCTCCCATTGTAACATTTCACATATTACAGGTTGAGTATCTATTAGGTTCAGGATTAGAAGTGTTTTGGATTTTAGGAAACTATTCTGATTCAGAATAGTTTCCTAAATATGAGCTATCTTGGGGATAGAACCCAAATCTAATTATGAATTTCATATTTTGTGTATTAATTACACACACAGCCTAGAGATAATCTTGTGTTTCTCTCGCCCTCTTTCTCTCCAATGTATTGTATTATGTATTTATGGGGAATTGAATCCAGGGCCTCATACAGACTAGGCAAGCAACTGAATTACAATCTCTAGCTCTGTTTGTGCATGAAAGTGGTATTTTCTACTTGAGGTATCATGTTAGTATTCAAAATATTTCTGATTTTAGTGTTTCCAATTTTCAAATTAGGGATATTCAATAATATGAATTCACATTTTCACATTCATCCTTTATATTCATAGATTGTGTGTTGTCTTCTATGGTATTTATCCTGTTATAATCCTAAAGCTAGGGTTTTACATTACATTACATACACAAGGAAAGAGAGGCTTACATTTGTGGACCAGGATGATCCCTGAGGGTGGCCTCAGAGAAATGATGAGCTCTGAGTGGCAGGTTATTTGTCCAGTGTCTGTGTGAAGCACTCACTGCTGATACTGTGAGCACTGACCCCGATTTCCGGTGCCCCCCTCAACTAGCCATCATTCCTGGCTAAGCCCCCTTTCCCTAATGCTCTGTGTTCCTTTCCAGGATAACCTCATGTTGGAGAAGGCCTGCATGGCAGTGGAAGAGGCAGCCAAGGGTGGGGGTGTATACCCTGAAGTGCTGTTTGAGGTTGCTCATCAGTGGTTTTGGCTCTATGAACAGACAGCAGGCGGCTCATCCACAGCCCGTGAAGGGGCTACAAGCTGTAGTGGCAGTGGGATGAGGGCTGCTGGGGAGGCTGGGCGGGGGCTGCCTGAGGGCAGGGGTGCCCCAGGGACTGAACCTGTTACAGTGGCTGCAGCAGCAGTGACAGCAGCAGCCACAGTGGTTCCAGTCATCTCAGTGGGGTCCAGTTTATATCCAGGTCCAGGATTGGGGCATGGTCATTCCCCTGGCCTGCACCCCTACACTGCTCTACAGCCCCACCTGCCCTGCAGCCCTCAGTACCTCACTCACCCAGCTCACCCTGCCCACCCTATGCCTCACATGCCCCGGCCTGCCGTCTTCCCTGTGCCCAGCTCTGCATACCCACAGGTGAGACTGGTTTCCTGGCGGTGTGGGGCATGTGGGAGAACACCAGGAGTTCACAGGGGCTGGAGTAGAGTACTTTGGGAGTATTCTAGGGCTGTCCAGCAGTCCTGGTGAGAGGGTGGATAAATGGGAGACCAAGGGCAATTAAGAATGTAGGAATGCCCACTTGTCACCAACATAACTTGCTATCTGCTCTTTTCCCCATGCGTATAGGGTGTGCATCCTGCATTCCTGGGGGCTCAATACCCCTACTCAGTGACTCCTCCCTCACTTGCTGCCACTGCTGTATCTTTCCCTGTCCCTTCTATGGCTCCCATCACAGTCCATCCCTACCACACAGAGCCAGGGCTCCCACTGCCAACCAGTGTGGCCTGTGAGTTTCTGGGACAGGGAGCAGGTGAATGGAGGGGAGGTGCACAGGACACGGGAGGTGGGGGAACTCTTTTCTGCACATCTTCTCTCACATGCCTCTCCATCTACCCTCAGTGAGCAGTGTCCACCCAGCACCCACATTTCCAGCCATCCAGGGTGCCTCACTGCCTGCTCTGACCACGCAGCCCAGCCCTCTGGTGAGCGGAGGGTTTCCACCACCCGAGGAGGAGACACACAGCCAGCCAGTCAGTCCACACAGCCTGCACCACCTGCATGCTGCTTACCGTGTTGGTGAGAAGCCCCTTCTGTACTCCTACCTACAGCTGCGTGAGGGGCTCTTCAGTGGACTTCCTCCACTGGCTCTGACTTTTACTACGGGTCAGGTACCAAGCTGGGGTAAAGGTGGAGGGTATGCCCGATGGTGTGCCCATCTGTGTTTCCTAGGGATGTTGGCACTGGAGATGCTGGGTCGCCGGGCACACAACGATCACCCCAACAACTTCTCCCGCTCCCCCCCCTACACAGATGATGTCAAATGGTTGCTGGGGCTGGCAGCAAAGCTGGGTAACACCTCCCCTCCCCAGGACCATTGTCCCCCGACCTGATTCCCTACCTTCCTATCCCAGACCTCCTTCCTAGCTCTTGCTCAGAGTTGAGGCCTTGGTCGGGTATGTGTGCAAGCGCGGGGGGCGGAAGGTTACCTCAGCTCCTGGGGTGGAGGGAGGCTCTCTATCAGGCCAGAGCTGAGATATATAAGCGGGTCCCTAGGGCAGAGGTGGCCACCCCCGTCTCATGCCCCTCCCCCTGCCCCCCAGGAGTGAACTACGTGCACCAGTTCTGTGTGGGGGCAGCCAAGGGGGTGCTGAGCCCGTTTGTGCTGCAGGAGATCGTCATGGAGACGCTGCAGCGGCTGAACCCCATTCATGCCCACAACCATCTTCGAGCCCCGGCCTTCCACCAGCTGGTGCAGCGCTGTCAGCAGGCATACATGCAGGTGATAACTTAGGAAATATGCAGCGAGGTGGAGCACCTCCTGGGCAGCTGGACCAGAGCCCTTAGCATGTTAAGGGAGGTGGGCCCCAGGTGTGCTTTGTGCTAAGACTCCCCTCCACCCCATCCTTCAGTACATCCACCACCGCCTAATTCATCTGACCCCTGCCGACTACGACGACTTTGTGAATGCGATCCGCAGTGCCCGCAGCGCCTTCTGCCTGACCCCCATGGGCATGATGCAGTTCAACGACATCTTGCAGAACCTCAAGCGCAGCAAACAGACCAAGGAGCTGTGGCAGCGGGTCTCTCTCGAGATAACCACCTTCTCCCCCTGAGTCTGGCCCCTCTAGGGCCCTATATAGGGACACAGGCCTGTGGCTATGGGGGCCCCTCAGGCAGAGGGAGTGACTCTTGGCTGGACAGATCATCCCCACTCAATTCCCTGGTAGCCCAGACTGGCAGCTGCTCTTGGGCTGTAGCTTGGGGCCAAGATGTCTCAGACCTTAGAAGCTTAGGGCTGGGGGAGACAGCCTTGTCTGGGAGAGGGCGTTGGGTGGCCTCTGGTATTTATTTGGCATTTATAAATATATAAAGTCCTTTTTTACTCTATTCTCTGGGTCTTTCCCTTCTTCCTTGTGTAGAAGAGCTGTGGAAAGGCAGTTGATACCTGCTATATTCTGTGTGGTTCTCACTGCAGTGAAGTGGACAAAAGAGAAAAATAAGGATGTTTATTAAGGACATTTCTGGCCCACAGCTGGGGCTCATATTCAGCTCTATGAGCAACTGTCCGACCTCATCCCCATTCAATGTGAATGACACTAGGGAGGCCAGGCCACAGGTAGATCCCACTGTCTGATTAAAGGGGCCATAGCAAAGGGGCCCTCTCATGGGTAGGCATAGACAGATAAACTGCTAGGGATGAAGAGGGAAATCACTGAATTAATACATTCTTCTACCCCCTCCCTGGACCCTCTCTTCCTCACCTCCCAGGTTCATAGGTCAAAGGTACCTAGTACCATGATACAGGGTACCAAGGGAAGCCCCCTTTTTTTAGGCCCCAAAACTATGGGAAAGGGATGGATGCCCTTTTCAGCCATTCCAGTCCTGCGGGGGCCACTGAGGTAGAGGGGTAACGGGCCAGGCCACGCTAATCCCCCTTGTGGGCCCTGCTCTAAGTAAGGCTTGCCCCTCAGTGAAGCAGCAGGCTTTTTGCTGGTATGGGAAGGCGGGGGCATCAGCCCACACTGGAATGCTGCAATTCTTCCCGAAGCCACAAGGGGGCTGGCTGTCCAAGCCGGCTCAGCAGCTTTGATAGTTCCAAATTATGGTTCCGGAAAAAGTTGGTAAGGAAAAGGCGAGACTGAGGGGAGAAAAGTGAAAGGAGAGACAAACAGTGAAGAGCGCAGCAGGCCAGGCCCTGGCGGTGCAGCGGCAGCCTCGTCCCCGGTTTCACTGACCTCCAGGTCCATGTCTGGGTATCTTCGGCCTTTGCTTTTCCCCAGACAGCGAGTCTTACCACCTTCAAGTCCCTGGCACCAGAATCCTTTATCTTCATCAAACCTGCTCAAAGGAACAGACCATTAGGTGTCGAGGAGAAGAAAAATTCAAGCCCCACAAATGCACCCTACCCCTCCCAGCCCATAAGGAGATATGTCTCTTCCAAATGACCCCCCTTCCCCACAAAACCTTTCCCTTAGACCATGTTCTCCCACCTGAGGGTCCTCGTGTAGTTCAGAAAGGGGGTGATACCCAAGAACTTCTGGATGATCTCCATTGAGGCTGCTGGGTTGATACGAAGCTCCTGCCCATCCACAATCAGCAACTGAAGGGACAGGGGTGCGGTTCCCTCTAGATTCCTAAGACTGGGCTGAAGGGAGGGGACCCTAACGCAGGCTCTGCTCTTGGGAGACCGTACCTGTCCAGAGGGATAGTAAGTCAGCCAGCGCTGCAGATGGGTGGAATAGTAGCCAGGAACAAGACAACGGTTCTGCAAGGAGCGAAGCACCAGGGGGGCCTGAGAGGAGGCTGAAATCACTTGGTAGAATGTATAGTTCAAAGCAACTGGGTCTCCGTGTGCTCGCTGGTGCTGCAGAACCAAGGATAAGAAGGGCTAGGGCTGGTGATGGGACAGTATTATTCCGGTCATATTCCTGTCTGGTGACAAGAACATAGCCACCCCTCCCTAAGGGACTAGTTTAGTTTCCCTACCCTCCCTCCTTTCTGTATCTCTAGCAGTTACTACCTTCTCCACCTTCCCCTAAGGCCTAGGGTCCCCAGCTTCGGCAAACCTGGTACCAGGAGTAGGCCCTGTCAGCAGGGTTGGTGAGCACAGTGATGATCTTGGCTCTTGGTAAAAGGGCAGCCCCCCGCCGTGGTACAACCTCTGAGTCAAAGTAGGTGGCACTTTTTTCAAAGAGGAAGTCAGTGCTGGCATTGGAAGGAACAGGGAAGAAGTCCATGTACCTACAGAGTAGCATAGAAAAAAGAAACGTTTCAGTGGCAAGACCAGATGTTTGTGTACTGGCAGAAGCTGGCATGGGCTGTTTGGAGAAAGCACTGCTGCTCTGAGAAACACTCAGGGGTCCAGTCTCACCAGTCAATACCCTTGTGGTAATTAGGGCCATTGAAGAACTGAATCTCCTCAAAGGTGCTGGGGCTCGGAAAGCTGCTTGTCACAGCTGGGTGCAGGCTCAGGAAGAAATGAACAGCAGTGGTGCCTGTATGGAAGACAAGGACCAGCCTGTTCCAGGACAGCAGCGGGCTCAACAGCACGAGTTTGAAGGAAGGAAGAAAATACTCACTTGGGGGTAATAAAACTCCCTCTGCCAAAGTAAAATGAGAGAAGGAAACCCTGAGAGAGGCCCAGGAATGGGTTAAAAACAGTGGCTTTTACCCTCCACTGTATCAGAATCGCATGTAGCTCCCTCCCCTTCCCTAGTACTCAGGACTGACTAGGGCTTCACATGTGCGGCATACTCTTCCACTGAGTTGTAGCCCCAGACCTTTCACTTTTCTTATTTTGAGATTAGGTCTTACTAATTGCCCAGGCTTCCTTGAAGACATTCTGTAGCTGGCAGGCACTGAAGCTGCCTCTGCCTCCCAAACAGCTGGAATTACAAGCCTGGACAACCGCGTTTGGCTATTTTATAGATTTCTGAGACAGGGTCTCATGTAGCCCAGGCTGGCCTCAAACTTGTCTTATAGCCAAGGATGGCCTTGAATTTTTGATCCTGCCTGTTCCACCACACTGGCTGTATGCTGGGGCTGAAACCTAGGGCTTTGTGCATGCTCAGCAGACATTCCAGCCCTATTTTCTCTTCTATACTCTACAGACGGAGCCAGGTATGGTGGCTTACAAATGTAATCTCAGCACTTGGAAAATCGAAGCAAAGAAATCAGGGGACTCAAGATTGGCCTGGGTGACATGAGACCCTGTCTCAAAAAACTGAACAAACAAAAATTCCACCTATGGGAGCTGGCGGTCAGCTGAGCAGTACAGTGGTAGCATGTGCAAGGCCCTGGGTACAACTCTCAAAACACTAAAAGGAAAACAAAACTGTCACTATACTACCCCTGCAAAGCATGCACACATGGATGGCTCTTTAGTAGTAGTACTAGTATTCTGAGTTTTTGAAACAGGGTCTTCTTTCTGTATTCCAGGCTAGCCTGGAACTCAGTATGTAGTCCAAACTAGCTTTAAGTTCAATGTAATCCCTGTCTTTGCCTCCCAAGTGCTAGGATTATAGGTGAGCCACTATGCCCTGTTTTCTATAAATAATAGTGCTATATAGCTAGGATTAAGGGGGAAATGTTCCTGTCTCAGGGCTGTGGTGGTAACTCTGTGGATTAAGATACTTGCCACTGAGTATGATAACCTGAGTTTGATCCCCAGGATCACATGGTGCAAGGAGAGAACTGACTCCCTCATTCTGTACATGTATGTGTACACACACACACACACACACACACACACACACACACACACACACTAAATAAATGCAATTTAAAAAAATATTATGGCACCACCTTTAATCCCAGCACTTGGAAGGCAAAGGCAGGCGGATTTGAGGCCAGCCTGGTCTACACAGTAAGTCTACACAGTGAGACCCTGTCTCAAAAAAACAAAACAAAACATGGTGAAGCCAGGCGGTGGTGGCACATGCCTTTAATCCCAGCACTTGGGAAGCAGAGCCAGGCGTATCTCTGTGAGTTCGAGGCCAGCCTGGACTATGGAGTGAGTTCCAGGAAAGGCACAAAGCTGCACAGAGAAACCTTGTCTCGAAAAACCAAACCAAACCAAACCAAAACAAACCAAAACAAAACAAAAAAACAAAACAAAAAAAACCCCCAAACATGGTGGAAATAACTGATTCCTTAAGTTTTCCTGCACATGTGTACACATATGCACACAAGCACACTAAATAAATCCAATTTTTAAAAAAATGAATCCTTTTCGCAAGAGACTTGGTTAATTAGAAGTAGGTAGAAAAGGCAGCAGAGGAGAGACTGGCTGGACAAGTTACCTGTCTTCTGTGGTCCCACAATGAGGAACTTGGGGAGACGATCACAGGTTTTCTCCTTGGACCAGATATCTTTGTGCCTCTTGTCATCACAGGGATTCTGAAGGTTAGGCCACGAGTCTGATGAGGACTGATCTCGTAACCCTTGACCCCCATCAGATCTGTCAGCCTGAGCTCCAGCCTTACCTGCCAAAGTGGGTTTCGCTCCTGAGGAAAAAGTTCAAAGTACTTTCGTGCAAGAGGGACAGGAGGAAGGGTCTGCAGGCGCAGCCGTGTCCAGCACTGGAGGAAGCGCACCAGGCTCTCAAAGGTGTACAGGCCCAGGCGGTCGTTTCCGTAGTTTGACAGATGCGTCATAAAGACGCTGATCTACAAGAGGATGCCTGCTGTGAGACTTAGCCACCCCATCTCAGAATCAGCTCTGGTGAGCAAAGGCACTGGCATGAGAACACTTTGGCTCTCTAGTCTTCTGGGTCCCTTTGGGCACCTCACCGGATTAAGCAGGACTGTCAGAAAGAGTTCTCCGCCTCGGATGCTCCGATCTAGTTCACGAGAACCTCCAGGATACTCATTATAGAAGATCGTGTGGGTGAAGAGGCCACATGTTTGCCGGGGGAGCACCTGAGAGGAAAAGAAAGGACAGGGTCAGATGAGATCTGAATGGTAAGATGGAGAGCACATAAGGACCAAAGTCAGGAGGCCCTGGGATGCCCTGAGGTTATAGAGGCCCAGTTTGAAGTTACAGTAACAAAATTTACTATCCGCATTATCATGATTTCTATCCCCTATTTTGTGGATGCCTTGGGCTGGCAGTTGACAAGTCACAAGTCAATGCCAGTTAAAGGCTGTCTAAATTTCAAAGTTTGAAATTTGTAGTGGGAATCCCTCACCATGATGCCATTGTGAATGAAACCACGGCGGTAGCGGGCAGGGCGGAGATGGGGATACTCCTCAGTGCTGGTCACCTGGATGCCCCATACAGATTTCCAGGCCTCATAGAGCTGCGTATGGATGGGGTACACGCCCGAGTGGTGGGGGGCCACAGCATATCCCAGATCAGTAGGAATCCCATGCTCCTGGGAATGGCATAGACTCTCAGTAGAGGGTAAAGAGGGTGGGGATGCCTCCACAGAAGGGAACTGGAAAGGGTAGGAAAGGGTATCCATTAGGGAGGGAGGGCTGACAAGGAAGAGTTCTCTCTGGGAGAACGTCTGGGAAAGAGATTCAGAAGTCTCACCAGAGCGAACTGTCTGTTGAGTCTCATCTGGTCAGCCAGCACGGAGCGGTTGTGGAAGAGGTGTGGCTGCATGTGGCTCCACATGTGAGGGAACCACCAGAACTCCTGGCGGTGCTTCAGCAGCATGTCGTCCCCCGCATCCTCCTCTTCGGTCCCTGTCAGCACACGCTGACTGTCCGTCCTTTGTTTCATAATAACTGACCCCAGGGCCCACTGACAGTGTATTCTTCAGCCACCCATGCTAACCTAAGTCTGTCACAAGCTCATCACTGCACTATGTCCCCAAACTCTGTCCCTTTCTCCAACTTGTGTGCCCAGCATCAATACTAAGAGACAGATCAAGCTAAAGTTGCTAAGAACAGGAAGTGAGCTCACCAGTATGGTAGAACTTGCCCGAGAAGCCCAGGTTGAAAGTGAAGTTGGGAACTAAGGTCCTGAGTTTGTTCTGGGTGGTCAACAGAGCCTGGAAAGAATTGTAGAGAAAGTTCATATCAGGAGACAACAGACTGAGTGAGAAATAGATAGTAAGTAGCTTTCTTTCCAACTATAAAAGGCAGAGAATCTATGACCAGCTCAGAATCAAAGCAGAGATCTGACAGCCAGAGCTTGTAAATTTTCTAACAAAATGAAACATGTGAGGAGAAGAGAAACTGACCTCAACATCAGCCACCTTCATGCGAGTACCTTCTTTGCCCACAAAGATGTCATCGATGTCCACTAAGATGTAGCGGTCAAGGTCCAGGCAGAGGCGCTTCCCAGTGAGGTATGCCACAGCATCAACAAAAACAAGTTTATGAAGCCAGAAAGAAAGGCCGTGTCCAAACAGCACCCGCTGAATGCCATCATGAAGCCCCAAGTCCTGGACCACAGTGGGGAGCCGGGCCCGCCGAAGCACTGGTCCTGGAACAGGGAGCTCAGCTGGCCGATGGCTAGCAAGGAGCACTGGCTCATAGGTGCTATGATTGGACTGGAAGATGGTCCAGTCGTCACCAGGCAGTGGTCCTGGCTCCAAGCGGCTGGGGCGGGTGAGATGTAGTAGTGGAGCAGAAGGATTCACTTGGTAGTCCCGGAGCCCCAAATTTGAGTATAGAAAAAGGGGAAAGCCCTTAAGCTGGGCACTCAATAGGCTATGCTCATGGGCTCGGAAGAAGCCAATGATGCCTACACCATACTCCACACAGTACCGGTCCAGCAGTTCTCGACTCCAGGAATCCAAGTTGACATACTTCAGAAGGTTCTCATAGATGAACAAGACATAGCGGCCATGGGTATGGTCAGTCAATGTGGGCATATCCCCTCGGCCAGGTGCTAGTTCAGTGCTATAACGAAAACGACTGGACTCTAGAATGGCCACAATCTCCTGGCCCAATTGTGAGTATGCACTTTCCACAAACACCAGGACCACAGGTTCCGTTCGGGTGGTTTCTGGAGGCCTAGGGGGTCGAGGTGGGACTGGTGGCCGTGCAGGGCCAGGGCCAGCTGCCCCACTGCTACAGTCTCCCAAGGGCAGAGGCAAGGGTTCCTTGGCCTTGGGGCTGGTGGACACATAGTAAGCCAGGAATCCCATGGAGACAAGACTGAAACCTATCAGCAGCAGTATGAGGCGGTGCAGTTCCAGCTGCCGAGCAGGGCGTACCACCTTCCACAGCTGGAGCATGGCGAGGAGAAATGAGGAAGTGACGGGGACCACCTCAGGAGATGGGAGGTAGGAGCTCTGTGGGCTGGAATGGTCTTGGTAGGGCAGAAGAAGAGAAAAATACGGGAAAGGGATTCTCTTTAGGGTCAGTTCCCTGATGAGATGGACACAAACCCTTTCAATCTAGGATAGGGAGGCAGAGGAGCAACAGGTTGCAATGGACAGAACCCACTGGTCTCAGGTCACCATGGCCCCCTGGCCCATGCCTTCGGCTGAGACTTGAGCTTCCTCAGCTCTGGTGGAGGCTTTCACATCAGAAATCAGCAAAATCCACAAGCATGGCGGCCCCACACTCTGTAAAACAGAAATCAGTGGGTTACTTCTTTCTTTGAAAGTTTACCACTAACCCATTCTCCTTATCCATCTCTTACCCCATGCTCACTAGATGATCTCCTCTATGCATGCGCATGCCTGGACACCTGTGTGTGTGTGTGTGTATGTGTGTGTGTGCTGCTCTCATATGTTTGAGACAGTTTCTCACTGACCCTGGAACTCTGTTCCAGTTCGAATGCTTGCTAGCAAACTCCCGGATCTGCCTGCTTTCACTTCCCCATGTTGGGGATGTGTCCCATCACATACCTGGCTTTTCTCGGGTCCTGGGAATCTAGACCCAGCAAGCATTTCACCCACTACCCGTCCCCCCGGCCCAGATGCTTTGTTCTCTAGACAGATATGAGCTGAATCCCACACCTTTGTTCTCTAGACAGATACAAGCTGAATCCCACACCTTGGCTTCATAGCTCGTCCTCTTTCTTAGAATACCCAAATGAATGTCCAAATTCCCTTCTGCTCAAGCTGCAGCAGCAACTCAAGTTGTGAAAGAGCCTATCCACAGAGACCAAATAGCCAAGAGGGTGAACAGAGGTCTACTCTGAAAAGAATTCCCATCCAGAGACTGAGCAGTTTGCCAGTGAGCAGAAGCTCTGGTGGGTTCTCTATAAGGAACAGATAGCATGTCTCAGAAGTCTCATGATCCAATGAAACATCAGATAGGAGAAAACTCATGAGTCTTAATCTTCTACATCAATCACACCCATTATCACACCCAACGGTACTAACGAACTAGCAGTCATGAGGACACTGTGGTGGAGGAACTGGAGAAACGGTGAGAGTTAATTCTATTTGTTTCTGAGTCCAGAACTGGGGAGACTTTCCTTGACACCACTTGTAAAAAGTTTGTCCTCCCATACCCTCCACTTCACCCATGCCAGAATCAGGAGAAAAGATAAAAAGTCACCAGTACCTAAGAAAAGCCAGAAAGCGGACTCCAGATTCTCCCTATCCATTTCTACCCCTCCTTCCTGAATTAACCAAAGTGTTGTTACCACGTCCTCACTCCAGAAGCGCACAGGCGCATCCCTGAGCTAGCCTGGAGGACAATGAGGGATGGAGTCCAGCTACAGACAGCGAATCGAGGGGCAGATGATCAGAAAACAGTTTTAAGGAGCTCAAACTTGACAGCCTCTTTTTCTCATACAGACTGCCACAAGTTTTCAGTCCTTTTTTATCTTAGCCACTCACAGTGAGGTTAAGAGCGGCAATCCCTCCACCACCCATCCCAGTGCACACACCTCAGTGGTGACAGGTGGGGGGGACAAGGTCCTTCAGAATCCAGACAGATGATTTAGGATAATTTATTTAGAGTTCAGCTTTGGCCTGGGTAAAACTAATTGCCATAGAGAGCTGGGAGACGGAACAAAAACTGATGGGGCTGGAGTCCTAGTTTAGTAGCAAAGCCCACGCGTACCGTGCATCTAAATTCAATGGCAGGGGAGGAGAGGTGTAGATCATGAGAGGAGCTGAATTTCCCCCCCCCCCCACAAGGAGTTCCCTTTGTAACCTGTGTAACCCTGGCTGTCCTGGAACTCGCTCTGTAGACAGGCTGGCCTCAAACTCAGAGATCCTCCTGCCTCTGCCTCCAGAGTGCTGGGACTAAAGGTGTGCGCCACCACTGTCTGGCAGGAACAGCTGAATTCCAACAGAGACAACCTTAGGAGAGCTCACTGAGAGCACGCTGTACTTCACATGTATCACCCGTGTTAATCACAGTTCTAGTCAACGTTTATTACTTGTCAGGCATTCTTCTGAGAGCTTTGCACATGCGGACAGACCTAGATTTAAAACGGCTCCACTCATTACAATGTGCAAACGATAAACATCTAGTATAAAGCGTTCTTCAAATCGTTTTGTGGTGTGGTTTTCAGTGCCGGTGATGGAATACGCGGTCGTGCGCAGGCTAGGCCAGTGCTCTACCTGGAGTTACAGCCCAGGCCCTGGAACTTTGACCCTTTCCTAAGGTAGTGGACTTCCAAACAAAGCTCTTCTTGTAATGCTAGACAGTGTGTGTTCCTCCTCAGCCACACAACCACAATGTTAAGCAACTGAGACATCACACTGCAAAGGGCACTGATAATCTACTGTGGTTAGTAGGTTAGGTGTACTCTACGCATTTTTAATTTAGGGTATTTTATTTTTATTTTATTTTATTTATTTATTTATTTTTGGTTTTTACGAGATAGGGTTTCCCTGTGTAGCTTTGCGCCTTTCCTGGATCTTGCTCTGTAGACCAGGCTGGCCTCGAACTCACAAAGATCCACCTGCCTCTGCCTCCCGAGTGCTGGGATTAAAGGCGTGCGCCACCACCGCCCGGCCTTAATTTAGGGTATTTTAAAGGTTTATCAGGAGGTAAATCAAGAAGCACTTGTACCAGTTCTAAGAGGTAGGAAAAATGCACATAACTAGTATTGGTTCCATTTC